>JARHVA010000363.1:4227500-4522500 GCA_037957365.1 Torreya grandis
GAAAGAGATGTCAAAGTCATATGCTTGTATTTTACTCACCCACTTCTACTAATGATCATTGAGGTCTCGCTGCCCCAAGAAATGTCTCAAACTGTTGTGGTCCATTTTGATGCAAAATTTGCTGCCCACGAGATATTGCCTAAATTTTGCCAAGGCATGCATGATAGCAAGCATCTCCTTATCATAAATGTTGTACAGTCTCTCTGGTCCCCTAAGCTTATGGCTCTCATATACTATGGGGTGCTTGTCCTGCATAAGCACCACTCCAATGCCCTCACCTGAAGCATCGCACTGAAGCTCGAAAGGCTTCAAAAAATTAGGTAGTGCCAAAACTGGGCACGTAGTCATCAACTCCTTAAACCTTTCGAAACACTCCTATGCTTCAGATGTCCACCAAAAAGCACCCTTTTTAGTCAAATCTATCATAAGAGCTGCATGTCATGAGTAACCATTCATGAACCTACGATAAAATCCATACAAACCTAGAAATCCCCTTAGCTGTGTTAGGTTTACTAGAATAGGCCAGTCCATGATAGCGCGGATCTTCTCAGGATCCATCCGCACTCCCCGTGCACTGATAATATGACCCAATTATAACAATTCAGTCATCCCCAAATCACATTTGGACTCCTTGGCGTATAAGGATTCCCTCTCCAAGATGCTGAGTACAGTCTCTAGATGAGCCAAATGCTCCTGCCAAGTCCTACTGTATATAAGAATGTCATCAAAAAAACAAGTACAAACCTCCTCAATAGTGAATGGTAGACTCTATTCATGGTGGACTGAAATGTTGTTGGTGCATTAGTGAGCCCGAATGGCATCACTATAAACTCATAGTGTCCACAATGGCAACAGAAAGCTGTCTTCTCCACGTCCTGCTCGCGAACCCTGATCTGATGATAGCCTGACCTTAAGTCTATCTTCGTGAAGTAATGTGCACCATGGAGCTCATCAATAATCTTGTTAATACAAGGTATAGGATACCTATTCTTAATGGTTCTCTTATTCAGGGCTTTGTAGTCAATGCACATGCGTAGGGTGCCATCCTTCTTCTTCACTAGAATAACTGAAGAAGCAAACTGTGATTTGCTAGGCCGAATGTGACCCATAGCCAGTAACTCCTTAATTGTTTTTTTGATCTCATCCTTCAACCGCTTAAGATGTCGATAAGGAGTAATCATAATGGGCTTAGCACCCTCCTCAAGCTCAATAATGTGCTCAATGCCCCTGTCTGGAGGTCTCCCTAGTGGAATGTCACTAAATTCCTTATCATGCTTGACTCTCAACTACTGAATGTCAAGATGATACTCAGTCTTCTTTTGTCCCTCCTGCATTGGTGCCAATGTGCACTCGACAGGCCACTCTACCATGTCATGTTGCATGAGCCTCTCCATCCGATGTAAAGAAATAGTTTTGATGTTGCCATCCCGTATTGCTTTAAGAATTTGAGTCTTCCCATCAACATCAAAATGGATCTCCATATCCTTAAGACTAAGAGTGACTACCTCAAGGGAATAAAGCCACTTCATGCCCAAAACCAAATCTATATCCCCCATGTTGACCACATAATAATTAGCCTTGAACTCATAGTTTTTCAAGTGCAATGGGAGATCTCTGATCATCCACTCACACTTGAGGGTGTAACCATCAGCTACCTTAACTCTAATGCCCTCAAACTCTTTTGTGGTGAGTCCATGCTTCTCCACAAATCTAGTATCAATAAAATTATGTGTGGCTTACGTGTTAAGAAGGGTAATGACCCTTTGTCCTGCCAAAACTCCACGGAGTCTAAATGACCCCTCATGCTAGATGTTAGATAGGCGTGCCTCCTAAATCTGGAGCTCTGACTCTGCCTCTACCCTAGGCTCCAAAGCCTCAGCCTCTGGCTCCTCAAAATAATCGTGATGTTTGGAATCTTCTGATTCCTCATCCTCATAATAGGCCCACATCACCCGATTTGCCTTGCCCTTAGGCCTTAAGGGACAATCGTGATTAGCATCATAGGGACCTTTGCAGTAAAAATAAAGCTTCTTCCTATGTAGATCATTAAGAGCCTCTCTATCCAAAGGTGGTGCTGCTGGATTGGCCTTTGAATCATTCTTAACACCTGATTTATCTACATTGAAACCTGGTCTTTCTCTATTCCTGTTGAAGCCCTTACTATCCTTGGATGAAGAAGTACCTCTAGAGTTAGATCTACTTGATGGGGCTGCCATCTCCATACTATGCGCCTTCTTCATAACTTCCTGTAATGAAGGAGGATCAAAGCCTTTGATCCAACCTCTCAATGGTTCTGTCAATCCCTCCATGAAGAGTACTACAAGTTGCCTCTCTGAAATGTCAGGAACCATAACTGATAACTTTTGGAAGTCACCAATGTAAGACTCTAGACTGCCACTTTGGCGCAACTGTGCCAACTCTCAGTAATAGGACTCTGGATCCCTCCTGTCAAAATGCTCTACTAGCCTATCCACAAACTCTTGATAAGATGTGATCCGATCATGATGGAGTGTCACCATCCCGTGGTGCCACCAATCGTGAGATACTCCCTCAAGATGTAGTGTCACATATCTGATAGCTTCTTCCTCAGCCATCAGATACAATGTGAGAAAGGTGTTTAACTTACTAATCCAGGCCTATGCTGTGACCTTACCACTACCGTCAAACATCGCGAGTGTGAGCCTGCTCGTAGTATGCTTAAGATCATTGTTCTGGTGTCTAGGTCTCCTGTCCTATCTAACCAATCTATAGTGCCCTCTCCTTAGATTAACAAAATGATCAAAGGATGTCCTCTCTTGAACATGAGGAGGTAATAAGTCCCACTCATCATTTCTAGCCATGTAAACATCTGCAAATGGGGAATTTCCTGCCTCCTCCTCTACTGGAACTTTTGGTTCCTCTTACACAAACATAGGACGTGTAGGTCTATCCGCTATTTTGGAGTGGGCCTGTTGGGGTCTCTGATTAACCATAGCACTCCTGTTATCTCCTTAGTCCCCATTCTGTCTATTAGGTGGGTTCATCCTCCTTATCATAGTAGTTAGTGCATGTAGTGCCTATGTCATCTCACAGTAGGTTTCTCTTGTACTTGGATCATCATTATGTTGGTGGCCCCTAGGTGGGCTACCCTCACGTCTGTCACTCATGATAATCGGCTTCTATTCTAACAACTAGGTACCTTCAAGCAAGGCTCTACTACATGTGTTATACCTGTGTGCTCCCAATTCTTGTGGCTGCATAAGATTTTCAAACCCTCAAGATGGCAGAATTTAGCTCTGATACCACTATGATGTCCCTTACTTAGGGGCTCCTTTTCCTAAGCAAAAAGCTTCGATACCACTGTAATGTCCTTTACTTAGGGGCTCCTTTTCCTACATAAAGCTCTGATACCACTGTAATGTCCCTTCGGATACCAAAATAAAAGCTCTGAATTGCTTATCTAAATTTCTACAAAATATCTTCAAATAGATATATAAATCATAGTATAATCTCTTATTTATTTGCTCATATGCTTACAATAGAGGTCCTCTATCAAGTATACAAAGAATATTGAAAGTACGGCCTTAATAGCCTAAATATTCTACAAACTAGAAAGAAATTTGGATCTGGTACGTCTCGACTTGCTGTGTAAAAAACACAGTCACCGACGTCGATTATACTACCGTCGTTGGTCGACCTGGAGTCGTTAACCTACCGACGTCGGTGATATGTCGACCGATGTCGGTCTTTATAGGTCTCTGCTCGCCGATGTCGGTGTCTGATCTTTTTTTTTATGCGTATGAATTTTCACGGATCTATACAGACTTTGTACGGCCGCCGATATAGCACACCCTGTATGCTTGATCCTGATCAGTAGAATTATGGGCTAATACAAAAGATCTATATCTAGATAATCTTGAATCAAAACCCAAAATAATGAAATACCTGTAAACCCTTGTGATAGCTTCTGTGTGAAGTTATCTCTCAAACTTGTAAACACCTGTGATAACTTGTATGAAGTTATCTCTCAATTTGGCAATAGATCCGCTGATCTCTCACGACCTCTGAATCGCACACAATGAAGAGTTGACGTTCTTCAATGCAAATGGAATCCTGGAACCTTTGGCTCAGTCTTCACAGAAGAATTTCTTAACAAGAATCAATATCAATAATAATCATGAATACAAACTCTCTCCCATGAGAAATTCTTATACCCCTCCAAAGGGGTGCTTGCTAAAATTAGATTCCCTTAAATTAGACTTAGGGCTTCTTAGATTAGAACTGGGGTCTTAAAATTAGACCAATTATTAAATTAGAATTAGGATCTTAAAATTAGACCCAATAATTAATAATTAATAATTAATAATTAATTAAAATTAGACCAAATAATTAATATTTGATTAAATCAATCAAATATTAATATCTCCCTTAATCCATGTCTGAAAGAGCCCAAATGAAATCCAACCCATCTCCATCAAGACCCTCTATCCATCCCATCAGCCTACGAGGGTTACATAATAGGCTAATCATCCGCTCAAAAAGATGTCAACTAGAAGGGGACATGACATAGCATAGTCTCCCCATTTGTGGCACTTCTTAGTGCCTCCTCTATAGGTCACCTTCTCAGCTCAAACCTAGCTATCATGGCTTGTATCCACCTCAACCTCTATTTGACTGGTATCTCTATCCTCTCCTTTAGCTCCTCTATTAAATCACCAAAGATGATGATGGTCTCTACTCTCTCCTCCTACCTTAGTTACTATTGTGTCCTCAGTGGTCATAGCTCATCTCTTTATGGAGTTGGTGGTGGTACATCTGATATCTTTGTCACTACCTCTACCTCCTCCTACTCTACCCCTCATCATACCCAACCAATCCATGGTCACTCCCAACATAGCTTCAATTTTGGTCTCACTATCAATGGTCTGAGTTCCCTTTTCCCTCATTGTTATCTCATATGTTGAGTCCACTTCTTAAGCATGAGTATCAATGTCATTAGATGAGGTAAACCCATCTTCCCTAGCACCCATGACATCAAATGTGGCTCTCTCCACCATGTATAGTTCCCTCTCACCTCTCTCCTCTCTAAAGTTGGTCCAACTATGTGCCAACTTTCCTAGGTAGTTGTTAGTTGCTCATATGATCACCACACTATGTCAGTGCATCTCACCATCTATAGTGCTAGCATATGGGGCATGGCCCATGCTACCTAGTCCTCCCTCCATCTCTTCACCTGAGGTGACCTATTATCAACCACATGGGGTAACCTAATTAGCTGATACATAGGAAATCTCTCATATACCCATGATGTCATTAATATGATCAATCCCATGGTCTTATGTCCTCTAACTCACATCTCAAATAGATCATGAATAAGCTAGACCTAGATGATAAAGCCTAGATCATCCAATACTCCCTCCTTTATAATCATCATGCTCAAGGCTACCATGAATAGTGGTACATTACCATCTGACTTGTGACAGAGCACTCACTATGTTAGAAGGCATGTTACCACCTTTCATAGGTCTAAAATTTATGATATATACACATCATCCATACTCACTCTCTACTCTAAAAATATCATCTCTAAGCTTGTAGCCTACATGGCTAAGGCTCTCCTCTCCTCTATGTTATCTTGTATCCCTACGATTATTGTTGCTCCTACTATGGGCAGTTTGAGGATGGCATAGACATCCTCTAGTGTGATAGCCACCTCTATCACATCCCCATCCACCTCCCATCTAAAGGTGTTGTTTAGTCATTCCCAAAAACTAAGGAACATGACCAACACATCCATACTCAAGGGGATCCTACACATATCTGCTATACCTCCTAGACCTATGGCTACCAATCTAGCTCTATCTCCATCTATCAACCTCTCTAAAAAATCTAGCAACCACAACACATCAAGAAATATTTAAAATTGTGGTTGTCTCTACAATTAATAAATAATAAAGGATTTATTAGTTCCTCCATGTCATGTATAATCACAATATATTCTTTATACATTCTATCTTTAATATAAAACAAGCATACTCTATTCATTTTTATCCTATTTTGGTCCCTCTTGCCCTTCTTTGGTCATTTTGGGCCATTTTTTCCCTCTTTTAGCTCTTCATATGCTTTTTGTGCTTATTGTGGCTCCCTGGTCAACCTAGTTTGACCATAATTTCCTAGATTTCTTATTTGTCCTCTTATCTTCTTCTCCCTAGAGTTAGAGTTCCATTTTGGCCCTTACAAACTAACTGAACACCTTTTCACTTAGTTTTAGCTGGTAAAATACACTAGGTTGACCTACACCTACTAGGTCAACCATATGGATTTTCACCCTAATTCAACTTACTAGGTCGACTTGGTTGACCTAGTAGGTTTAGTGTGTTAACCTAGTGTATTTTGCTAAAAATTTGTCTTTTTCTTGCTTTATCCCTATTTCCTTCCAACCCATTTCTTGCCTTCTTATCTACTACCCTTAGAACCTAATTTTTTTTCTTTTTTGATATGTATAAATGCTTAAAATCAAAATTTACTCAAAATTCACTTAAACTAATGGACATTTCAAAAACTTGTTTAAAATTCTTGGTCGCATACCTGTAGTGCACTTGCTCTCGCTCTTGGAGTTCTCTATTGCCTAGCATGTCATTCCCTCACCATCCTAGCTTATGTTCTCTCCAAAGCTCTTTTTCTCCTTTCTTATAAATCAAAATAACAAAATGATTTCTCTTTTTCCTATTTAAAACCACTTTTTCAAAATTCAAAATTCTCAATTATTTTTCTTCAAATTCTTTGTTTTGCTCATATCTTTGTTTTTGCTCGTCCATTTTACAAATCATAAAATGTGTTAGATTTGTGATGATGTAGTGATTATTTTCCACTATCATATGCCTATCTTACAAAAAATTTGATTTTTGGCTATTTTTCGCACTAACTTCTATAGGTTTGCCTCGTGTTCTTTACATTAGATGCCTTCACTTTCTTATAGTCTTCTTCTTTATCTGCAGCACTAAGGTAAGTAAGGTATGTATTTTTCAATTCATTCCTTTCATTTATCTTATTTACTTCCTACTACACCATACTTAGCATCAACATTATGTGTTATCATGTTTTATATCTAAAGCACCATCCTGTGTTGCACCTCTATGGCACGTGATGAACTTCAATTAAAGCATATGTATACACATGATATTTTTAAACTTTTATTGATTACTAACACATTGTATCTTGTAATAACCTATCGAGAGTCAATATCTCTAAGTGTATACCTTAATCGGTACACCAGGAAAGGGGTGGGTAGACCATTAGTGTTTTGTAAGATTGTTGTTCCTTTTGCCACTTGCTATCTACACACTAGCTCCCTAAAACCATAAACCCTAGGATTTTTCTTCTCTTTACTATTTATTCTATTCATTATCATGCCTTATTCATTTATTTCTTGCCTTATTACCCTTTTTATCTTTTTAGTACACTAGGTCGACCTGGTTAACCTAGTGTATTCTGGGGACACTTTAGCTCTTTTAACTTGTTTGCATCCCAGTCGACCTAGCATAGACTTTAGGCATTAGCCCAAGAATGTACTAGGTCAACCCAATCAACCTAGTACATCTGACATGTCTGAATGGTTTTTAGGCAAGATACTACTATATATACAAAGTCATTTCCCACCATTTAGAAGAACAAAAAAATCAAGAGAAGTGTGAATGAACATTTGCTTATTAACCATTTTACTTGAGGAATAAAGCTTTAGGGTTCAATACTTTATTTGGATCTTCTATCTTGTCTTGTGGAGAAGTCTTTTAAATACATAGGTAGGTCATGTACCCTAGAGCTTATTTTTCTTGGTTATCGTTACAAGCCACAACAATCTCTTATGAAACACCTTGGCTAAGGGAGAGGTTGAGACTCAATGGGTTCATCTTCAAAGGTAAGTATTCCTAAATTTATTTTTCCTTTGTAAGGGTAGATAGATAATTCATTATGTATTCTTTTCTTCTATGTATTAGTATTCCATATACATTGACATGAGTATATGTCTCTTATGCATGTTTAGTTTAGTTGTTGTTTATTTGTTTTGTTCTAACCCCCACTTTGTGTCACAAGCTTTGGTGTGCATTAGATTAGTTTACTTTTCTTCTTATTAGAATAGTTTACTTTTTTGTTTATTAGTATAAGTGAATATCAAATCATAGGGATATTTTAGGGTTGTTATGTGATTGTGTTAGACTATAGGCTTTGGAACCCTTCCTAGCATGATGTGTTGTGACAAATGATACAAGTGATCCCCTAATTAGGTCTAACAGATACCCATATTGGTCATTCTCCCACTTAAAAAGTGTATACCCAATCATAAGTGTAGGTGTGCTCTATCTTATTCGATCCTAAATTAATTCATTGTGCATCATGCAATTCTGATTACATACAGGGTGTGTGTTGGTTTGTAAACTTTAGTATTGACAAACCAAGAATTTTTTTAAATGTTAAAAAGTAATCCAAAATGTACCAAAACCTAAAAAATGACTATATGTTTATCCAAAATGGACATCAATTGTAAAATTTATGCCCTGAAATCCCTAGGATCAATACTAAAATACTAAAAATGACTTAGTACTAACCAAATTGGAATTTGAAAAACTATCTCATAGATCGTAACTCATGCAACTATGAGACCAATTCTAGAAATTCAGAGTGACCCTAATTTACTATATTTACTAAAATAAATTTAAAGTATAAGGAATATAAATGTAATAATGTAAATGTCAACTTATACTTAACCACCCCTCTACCTTTTAATTGCTCACCTTTATTCATTCTAAAGATTTATAGTTTCATACTTTTAGGAACACGTATGCATTATATCGCACATGTGTTTCTATATGTTTAAAATGTGTACACATTTTTATATAATTAAAACATTTATTTGATTTAGGCTTGGTGTTTACCAAGCCTAGAAAACATAACACATATGCATTATTATAATAAAATGTATACATTATTATAATAACACACATACGTTCATGAAAATTTCCATGAAATTATCCCCCAACTCCATGCACATACCCACCCATAATGTGATAAAATACAAATGAGTAATTCAAGTAGAATTACCACATAGAAGAGTTTTAGTATTTATCAATTTTTTAATAACCTAAAAAAATAATAATGATAATATTTTTGTAACACCGATATTCCCCTAATAATAAATTTCCTTAATATACTTAGATTAATTAAATTACATTGACATACTTGAGACTTATTCATAGTGGGTATCAAAATATTTTGGTGATTTCTTCAGAGAGTAAAGTCAAATTTACCACTTAAAACTCCTGAACAGACAAAAAAAGATATTACTAGCATTTTCCCCAAAGTAGAAGTTATGCTAGAAGGGATGTAATTTTCTATTTTGGTAAAGAATAATTTTATAAAGGAAAAGAGTGTATGTCGGTAGTCATACCTCACTTGAAACCCATGACCATTGACCTTATCTCACCTTTTGTACATGATACAATATGAAATAATAATATAATATTTCTAGTAGAAGTGACCATGGAAAATAAGGTTAGGGTTTATCATAGAGATTAGGCACCTTTATTGTATTTAAAGTACATTTTTTAGCACACATGCGTAGTTATAGAAAATCAGACACAAGTAAACATAAAGGGAAAATAGTGACTCAAAAAGTACTAGAGTGACATAAAATTCAAACTAGAAGGACATTAGCACCCAAATAGGGACTCTAACACCACATGGAACTATTGTCTAAGATATGGCACTACAATCTAGTATCCCCCATTTCAAGACAAATTAGATTGGCCAAAATAGTACATTAGGTAAATTACAAGTTTACACAAATTTAGTTATAAGTTTATTAGTTATACTCAGTGTTTACTCAGATTCACATTAGTTCAATGCCAATTCATATCAATTTTCTCAAATTGAGGGCAACATGCACAACATAACCATCTCCATATTTAATTCATATACTTAGATACAGTTATTATTACTCAATCCATAATCAATATACTCGAATACCATATTGGGGACATGTGCATATCACATCATTTTTATATGCTTAGTTACACATTGGTTGATTAGATTGAATGGAAAATTCTATATCATTATCTATGTTAAATATCTTGGAATCATATTCTAGGTTATCACTAGTTTCATGCCTTACTCCATCTGTAGTGGTTGACATTTTTGAGTGGCCCAAAGTCACCTAATGTACCCAAGTGGTCCTAAAGCCAACATAGTTAGATATACTCAATTAGACATTTATAATACTTTGTGTAGTTTAGTTATAGATGCAGATACTACACATGGGTGGGAAATGATGGATTCATAGCCTAATTGAGTTCTTAATCCACCCACATGAGAGGGTTGGACACCAAGCAAGGTTGGGAAATGATGGAGTCAAAACTGGATTGAGTTCTTGAGCCACCCACACATTAAAATCAAGAGAGCTACTAGCTCAATCAAATCATTTCAATAATTGATCACTATAAACATGCACACACATAGGTTATCACCAAGTTCATACATTTGTTTGCATACCCAATGAAGTTTATTCATTCATTTCCTCTTTCCCATCTCTTTACTCAATTTTAATCAGTTGCTTCTTTACTTGTCATAGTATTTTACTTTTGATATCTCTTAAGGACTAATTTATGCACATTTCATTTACAAGTCATGCATTGGATCATGCTTCACATACCCAGACTTAGTTTCACATACATAGATTCAACTTCATTGGCTTTGCTTCCTAGGTAAGTCCAAGTACACTTTTGTTTTCCTTTATACTGGTCATTTCACTTTGTTACATTTATAACATAAAGTGGGGGCAAATGTAATTACATAAAAGTGGTATTTGAGTGCTAAAATTTCTACTTGAGACTACTTATTCCTAAATTATCCATAAAACTATTCTGGATCCTATTATCACACTTTTTCATCCTTTATGTGGGCCACAAGCATCCCTAGTTAGCTCCAATGCAATCTTAGACCCTCATTTCCTAATCTTGTCCCTTCATGCCAAGTGTTCTACCAACTAGACATTAGCACCACATTAAGGACACTAGATCCATGTGGTGCTAGTGTCCCCAAAATGGTTCCTATGTCCTTTACCCTAACTTTCTAGAATGAATATATTTTCAAATTTAAAACCCTCCTAAGGTTGGCCTAAACATCTTTTATTATCCACACAAGCAATAGAACACTATAAATACATGAATTTTATCCCTCTATCCTTTAGATAGAAATTAGATGCAAAATATCTATTCAAACAAGATATAAGTTGAGAAAAATGAAGGTTATTAATCCATATTCTATCCTACTTCTGCAACTACCATCTACAATAGACCTAAGTCCATATTTTCTAGCTTTCCAATCTCAAGCACACTCAAGGCACCTAAGGCCACTATCATACTAGCATCACTTGAACTTGTAGTAGAACTTAGGTGGGGATAAGTACATTGGGTTTTATCCCTCATTGGAGTATTACTATGTAGGCAACTCTCTTCACAATGTGGTGTTGGGGATGTCTATCCTATCTTATTAAAGAACACAATTTTTAACTCATCCCTTAATTGTAAGGAGGATTAAGGTTTGCATCATAAATAAAATATTACATGCACAATACAAAGTTCCAAACTTCATACACAGTGGAACATAACCCATAAACATAGACATGGGTACACCTAGAAATTTAGGATAATCCTACATAGAGGACATTGACACCATTATTAGGACACTAGAGCCACATAATGCCTTTGTCCAAATGTGGTGCTACCATCCAAGAGGGTTTATGATATATGGATATAATTTATGACACTCAAACCTATTCTCATCTTAGTTTCTAGCACTCAGATCATCTATATCAAGTGTTTTCCAGATAAGTCTTTATTTACACATTTATTACTATTTTTAGAAAGTCAAAGCTAGTCAAAACCTATAATAAATCAATGGTTGTTTTATTCATATTATATACCTAATTTAGACTACTCAACCCTTTAATCAAACATAGGATTTACATAAGCTAAACCCTAAAAGGTTAAAATATTTGGTAAACCCGACTTACTTCAAACATTGCTCAACCTTAACCCTAGATGCTCTTAGGGTTTGTATCCTTTTTGTGTCTATGCTCAGATTTTAGTTCCAAAATTTCAGATTTGTTTCAATATTTATTTTTTTCAATCTTATTTAGATTAAAATTCTTTAAATATTTAAAATATACAATAACTTATTTTCCTACTTTCTAAACCATCATGGTAGAATTTAATAAACAGTTTAATGAGACCAATAAGAAACAATTGTAATATTTTATGTCCAAACATGTAGATATGCAAGATGAACTCATCACTATTATTCAAGAAGAACTCTAAAAATTGAACAATGGCCAATCTTCAACTCCCCTAGTTAATAACATTATTACACCTATAATGAGGCCAACTCAGCTAGCACAACTTATAATTGTAATTCAATAACCTTCAGTGATATCTACACCTCTTGTGGCTAGTTCCTCTAATCCATATATACAATCCCTTATACATGAGGTTCATACTCTACAAGCTAAGGTGTTACATCTTGAGAAGGGATCCACTAGGCCATCCCATGTCTTGAATTTTAATATTATATTACATACACCTTTGGCATATCACATAGCAATAATTCCCTTGCCATTTGGATTCATGGCACCTAAGCTTACATTATATGATGATAAGGATGACCCAAAGCATAATATCTGATCTTTTCATATAGCATGTTTGGACTATGTGTCTAATGATTGGCTTCTCACAAAATGTTTTCCACACAGTTTAAAGTTCTATGACTTATAGTGGTTTTATGACTTACCATATATATTTGCACATATTTATTAATATTTTTATAAATTCAAAGATAATAAAATCTATAATAAATTAGTGGTAATTTTATGTATATTATTTTCCTAATGTAGACTACTCATCCCTTTAATTAAACATAATATTTACATAAGTTAAACCCTAAATGGTTAAAACATTTGGTGAACCTGACTTACTTCAAATATTGTTACAACCCTAACCCTAGATGCTCCTAGGGTTTGTATTGTTGGGTGAATATTTTGTCATCAGCTAACTGATGATAAAAATAGGTCTCTTCAACCACAGCAAGCGAGATTGGTCAGCCAAGTGTGTAGGTTTACCACATTAAAAGGGGACAAATCTCTCCTCTCATCAAGGGGAGGTTCCCTATTAAATATGAGGAGCTATATACTATAGATATAAGCAAAAAATAACACTCAGGGGTAGGACTACACCATCCATCTCTCTTTTTTTAGAGATGATGTTCATAGACAAAGGAGAAAACTTGGTGATGATACTGAAGGCACTTCTCTTCTTTCAGAAGTGGTCTTGCAATAGGGCACAAGAGTTCTTATACGTAGTGACAAGTAACTGGTAACAAAAAGGGCACAGTAACCAGTAGAATGAGGTGTAGCACAAAGTCTTCACCTCAACTACCAAAAGAGTGAAATACTAAGGATAATGGGGGCACAAAGTTGTCCCAAGATCCTTTACACAAAAAAAAACTAAAAACACACACTAAAGACAACTGTAAGAGCACAAAGTCTTTCCACAATTGGTTTTAGGATACTTTCCTGATTACTTCCACTAGTTCTACTTGTTAAGTTAAATAAACAAGAAAGCTTCTAGGAAATAGACATAAGAACAATTTCCTAAAATGACACAAGCTATAATAGTATAAAGTCTACAAGTAACTTGCTTTCTCATTCAGATAAAAAAATATGAACAACAATCTGAGCTCAAAGTCTCAGTATTCGCCTTTCAATTTGGGTAGAGTTTTACTTCTATAATGGAAAAGTCTCCCTCTTGCATAAGATAAGAGATTACAATGTATAACAGCCAAGAAAGGCTTGGTGCTTCTTTCCATGAAATGGCCCATGCTACGGTCAATGCCTTCAATGCATTTTCAATTCTATCAAAGGACCACGCTTGGAATAGTGTATTGGCTTTAACTATGGCATGCCAATTCATTTCATATGTCTCCTCCCTAATAGGGGTTGTCTGGTCATTTTCCTAATGTCTGTGCAACTATCCACTTTGCCTTTACTTCATGGAGTAAAAATAGGCTACGTCCTTGGTTTGGCGTGCTCAAATGACTACTTGGTGAACTGTTTCACCTACTGGAAATAACTCCCTTGTAGATATTTTTGATCTTTTTGTATTGTTCTTCTCTTTCTTGTAGCAATTTGAGCTCTCAAGCTATCTTTTCAACTAGTCGCTTGGTTTATTTTCCAATTTATGTGCCATATTCAAAAATTAACAGACACTCTATCACCTTAAATTTGATGTCCATGGGGCTGTCAATAGTTGCTAGTTGTTAGAACCATATTGTACCATGAACCTTTAAACCTATGAAAGTTCAACGGTTTAAGTGGTCTTGATCAGTTCCTTGGTTCAATCACTTCCTTGCTCTTTGGTTGAACCATCCCTTTTGAACTGGTCTCTGCAATCATCCATTTGTTGCTTCCTTCCTTTGTCTGGAGCTTCCTTTGAACTGTTGAGCCTGTGAACCATTGAACTTTGAACTCTTTTGGTTCAAGGTTCAATCAGTTCATTGGTTCATTCTTCGTTCCATTTATATGGGCTATCTTTGAATCTTTGAACCTTTGAACCATTTTGGTTCAAGGTTCAATCAATTCAATGCCTTTATCAAAATCCTTTGTTTTTTGATACGTCTTTGGAAGCCTTGAAATCCCTTCATTTTTATGTCTTTGTGACACCCCAAAGGGAAGGTGTCCCTTCGGCTCCTTGAAAAAGGTCCATTTTTGGGGTACCAAGAGCCCTCCACAAGGGTACCTACCCTTCGGGGTCCTTTAGGTGGTCTTCAGGTTAATTCCTTTAGGCGGCCTTGATCCTTCATTTCGTCTGAAGGAATTCCTTCGGACATTTTGTCCGAAGGAAATCTTCCTTTGCCATTTTTCTATCGGGCTTTTACTTTTCCTTTTGGGCAAATTCCTTCGAACAAAAGTCCGAAGGAATTCCTTCAGACATTTTATCTGAAGGAATTATGCCTTAGTCATTTTTCCGTGGAAAATATTTTCGAAGAAATTATTTTGGTCCCTTTACTTAGTAATTTTCTCGGACAAAAAGTCTGAAGCAAATCTTCTCTTTCAGCCTTCTCTTTGATTCTTTGAACCAATGTTCCTTGCCCTCCGTAAGGGCACCTGCCTTTAGTTCACTACCCTCTACAAGGGCACTTGTTCCTTTAGCTTTGGGGCAGTCCCTTAAACCTACCGATTGAACCAACTTTGGTTCAACGATTCAATGGTTCAATCTTGCGTTTGAAGCCTTCTTTTTGTCTAAGTCTTTTGACCTCTTCGAACCTATTAAACCCATTGAACTGTTGGACCCATTGAACCATTTTAGTTTAGGGTTCAACAATTCAATGATTCAATGGTTCATTCCTTCAGTTTTTTCTAAGTCTTTTGAAAGAATTAAACTTACTGAAGTGGTTAAACTTTGAACCTTTGACAAAGCACTTAACTCTTTAAGCTTGCCGACGACGTTGAACCTTTGAACCTATTGAGTCGTTAAACCTTTTTAGTAGTAGGGTTCAGTGGTTCAATGGTTCAATCCTTCCTAGAAGCTTGTCGATGAACATTTTTGGTTGAACCAAGGCATTGAACCAATATTGAAGTTCCCTAAGTGCTGGGATTTTGTTCCTTTTAGAGAGATCACCTATTGAAGCCTTTGAACCCGTTGAACCTGCTAATCCCTTAACTGAAATAGCTTGAATAATGAAAAATTTGAATGCTCAGAACAATTTTTTGAGAAGGGAAGAGATAATTTTTGGCCTACAGGACCAAAATAGTTCATATGTTGTCCCAAAAATGAGTGATAGATTTTGGGAACAACATGTATCATTCTTTTTTTTGTTTTCATCATCTACTTTAAATTTTTGTGATTTCATATTTTTTTGTTTTAGCATCTCTATTCCAATTCGTTTATTGTATGCCATCTAAAAAAGCTATCTCTTTCATTAAGAAGAAGTGTTAAACTAGGTGGTGATCCTACAAAACATATTTAGATTCCTATTATTTGGGCCTATAAACTAGATAAGGGACCTATTATAACTCCAGTTATTGATCCTTCACACCTTGATTATGTGGATTCTAATGAATATGCATCTGAAGATGAAAAATATAATCAAGAACAAGATGATAGACAAATTACAAATTGAGACGCTCTCCCTCCACTTAATAATGATAACATGATTGTTAATAAATATAAGCTATTATAGATATTTAGAGATAAAATTTAGGAAATGCCCCTTGATCATCCATAAATATTACTATAAATATTGTAAATTAAGAACAAATCAAACAATGGTCAATATTTAGCTCCCCTAGATAATAACATTGTTACACCTATAGTGGAGCCAACTCAACTAGCATAACCTACAATTGTAATTCAATAACTTTTAGTGATAGTTACAACTCTTGTGGCTAGTTACTCTATTCCAAATTTACAATCCCTTATGCACAAATGTCATACTCTACAAGCTAAGGTGTTACATCTTGAGAAGGGATCCACTAGGCCATCATATTCTTTAGATTATAATATTATCTTACATACACCTTTGACACATCAGATAACGATAACTCCCTTACCATATAGATTCGTGCCAACTAAGATTACATCATATGATGGAAAGACTGACCCAAATCACCATCTCTGAGCTTTTCACATAGCATGTTTGGACTACATGTCCGAATATTGGCTTCTCACAAAGTTTTTTGCTTTTAGTTTAAAGGATTATTCTTTATAGTGGTTTTATGACTTACTGAATCAATCTATCACAACATTTAATCCTTTAGCAAACATATATTATGAGGGTGGCATGAAATGTTTTCCAAAATCAATAATGAAATTTATTCTAACCATTTTGTGATAACCCCTCAGGTTGTACTTAAGAAAATGCAAATTTTTTTAAACAAATAACTTTCATTCTAAAAAATAAAACAATACAATAAATCAAAACCATAACTACAAATAATAGTAATTTTAATTCAAATACTGCATACAATATAAGTCTTAAAAACCTCCAAAAAAAGCCAAATATAATGGGACACAACTATAGCTGGTATGATAATACAACATTTGCTAATCAAATATACAAGTATATAATATAATTACATTACTTTAGGCATATGGCCTAATACAATGACAGATAATAATCTCTTTGGAGCTCAAGTTGAACCAACTCATGTATCATTGATAATCTCAAGTGTCATCTCTAGGTAGTACTTTAGGAGAGAGGGGAGAGCATCATCTGAGCACTTTACCACACCAACCATAGACCAACGATCCCCTACATAATCTCCTATCAGGAAATGGCCCTCCCTTTGTGGATAAGTAGCTAGAATAGTATGATAATCTAGTGAGATGTGCCAGTGACCCATATGCTATAAGATTTTTAAAAACATGTAGTGTACCATAAATAAATCCATTCTAATATGATATCGCATAGCATAAAAATCAAAAATATGAATGACAATGTATATAACATTACTTAGGCCCAAGTTTTCAAATAATATATAATCATTTAGATCAGTCAATTTCATAACACACCACTTGATCGAATTATCTACTGGTGGTACTATCTAGTTGGTGGAATTTGTCTCACTATCTATTAGTATCATCAATATATATGTCATAATATATGACTCAAAGACTCATATAGATTACATTATCCTAGAAATAATATCACATCACAAGATAAACAAGGAGAAAGTAAGATATACACATAACCATCTATGCATGAATGGGTCTTATCTTAAAAATCAATCCCAAACTAGAAAACAACAACCATTGTTTATACCACCTGTGTAAAGCACACATTAAACTATAGATTATTTTAATGATATCCAAGTAACTACACCTTAAGATAACCCAGAATATCTTATTCTGGTGTTCTTATATATGACTACTAGTTTATCCATAAATAATCATACAAAGCAGTCATAGACACAATAGAAGCATACACTCATATTCAATCAAGCATAACTATAACAAGCAAGTCATACAATGCATATAATTCTATTTTAACATTTATTTGCACTCATAAGTTTATATGCACATAATTTTTATATCCTTTTAATTGTTATTAAACATACTTATCAAAGTAACAACCAACACGCATATAAGATACGTAAGAGTGGGTCTAGATATAACCAATCTAACATTGGAATCATTAAACCAACAAATTGGTATTATACCACCTGGGTGTACCCTAAATTAAAGTACACAATAATAATCAAATGAAAACATAATCTCAAGGCACACATTATGATGCACTATTTAATTCCAAATGTGTAAAATTGTTATATATAAAATACTCTCACAAAATATAATGCATGTAAGCTTTCATCTTTTCATGATGCTACAATTATGAATCTGTTGACTTGATTTCATAAATCCATTATACTATTGGTAAACTATTTATTTCCACTAACAAACATATCACATCACTAATAGTTATCATAGCCTTGATTAAATGGTAATTCAAGTTTACACCTCCTATGAACTAAAGAGAAGTATTCAAAATGGTTGAAGTTACCGCTTCATACAATTCTTATTAGTAATTAACTACCTTATATATATACATATCATCTAATGTGTTATGGATATATTAAATCACATGAATTCCAAATCCCATGTAGAAATAAATTCTTATAAGAACATCCCTATTCACCTAAGTTGTTAAAAGTACATACTAGCAATATAATAATGGATTGCAAAGATCAATGACTTCCCTCAATCATCATTGCCACATCACACTTTCATGGACACTTGGGCATGACTTAAAATAAAAATATCATCTAGGGAATTTGTCTTCTTAATACTCATACATTAATCAATATATTTCCAAGACTCCTAGTTAAAAAGGTAATAAGATATGACCAAGAAATTGCTCATTTTAACAACTCAAGTTATCATATTAAGCCTCAACAATATACTTTAAAATAACTATTATCCTTGTTTGTTAATTTAACTAGTTTCATAATTCCTTCTTATTTCCATGTTAATCACATCCAACCCACAATATGGAAATCCGAGGCAACAATAAAGTTTCACCCAACATTCGATCTTTCATTAAAGAAGAAATATAATTTCTCCCTATTTTTTTTACCAAATTATTTTTCCAGAGTAAACACAGTCTCAATTTGAATAAATCTTAATTAAATCATTTAAACTCAATGCTTTATTTATAAATTTAGCTTCCTATTAAATACTATGTGTTTAATATATATAAATATATTTTTAGCGCTATGCATAACATTCTATTATTAGCTATAGGAATTATTAATCTCATCTAATACCATGTCATACTTATACACTTCCATTCTAATTTAGTGATTTATAATTAAAAGCATGGCCATAACGAATAAATAACCAGTGCTACAAAAAATAACTTAGTGCTTCAATTAATGCCTGGGTATCAAAATAATTATACTTGGCATTTCACAATTAGATGGCTTCTCCTTTAAGCTCAACATTCCAAAACTTTTGGTGTTTTAATACATATCTAAAATTTACATCGATACTCTTTTAGTACTTCTACCTTGGCATTTTGACATACAGGCCTTCACAGGTGTGATGTTGGCCATATTAAAAATATATGATGCAGGCTTAAATTTAGTATTTGGTGGTCTAAAGAGATATACATAGCAATTTCATTTTACAGTTAGGTATCTTAACTTCTACAAAAATATTTAGACTTCTATTTAAAAACATAATAATTGGGTAATCCTAATAACTATCTTTCCATTTAAAAACAAATGACCCATCATAAATTAACCAATCAACTTTACTGTGCCTTCTTTATTAAAGCTTTAAACAGTAGTGATGAAGGTTGCCCAAGCAATTCAACAAGTTATTGGATCATATTTCAACTTTCCAAAACAAAGGAAATAATTTTTTGTAACATGATTAAGATGAGGGAGAGGTTGAAATCAAAAATGTCTTTGTTTGTTTATTCATTCTAACCCAAAAACATGGTTCTCTAGGACTATTTTTATGCAGTATAATAAGATCATTGTACAGGAGTAATACGAAAGCTCAACTCATGAATAATCTCAAATAAGAGATTAGGCTATAAAAATACTCAGCGCTATATATATATACACACAAATGCAGTCTTCTATTCATTTCAACACAATTTAAAGAGTCAAAATGCATGCTACATGACCAATTTGCAAGATAGACCAAAAGTAATACCAAACTCAGCATTATCATAGGTCTGTAGAATAGAATGCTTGGTTCAACCAAAATTAGGATGATACATAATAAAACATTCTTGGATATGCTACCTACAGCCCTACTTGAATGAGACACTTCACTACAAGAATGGGACACTACCCAATAGGATAAAATGCAGCCTGTATAGTCAACATAAGTTTTAAATGAAATTGAAACATACACCTAATACATGTTACGCATCCTTTTATAAATGTGTAAGTTATAATTCAATATGCAAGCCAAAAATTAATATGCAGGCCAATAAATAAAGTGAGACATAGGTTCGTAGCTATTTAAAAAGTGAGACTTAATCATATTCAGCAATACACTATCCCAAGAGGAAAAATAAATAGAAAAATAATTACAATACTGATTTTTTGTGAAGCATCTAGCTATTTCCTATATTCTCTCAGCTTCTATTCTAATTTCTTCTGTTTCTCTCTATCTCCATGTTTTTTTCCAAGCCTCCCTCTTAATTTATAAGACCAATTTCTCTCTCTAATTTTTATGCCCACTTTTGCATGTTATCTCTCCCTTGACTCTTGCCTCATACATGTCAATATAATATTTCTAAATTTATGTTCATTTTACTAAGAACATGAAAATAATAATAAAATAATTTTTCTTAATTTTTCCAATAAGTCTCATGCATAATTTAATTTTTACCTTAAATTACATTAACACCTTTTCCATGCAAATTTTAAAAATAATAGTTATTTAACTAAAAGGTAAAATAAATCATTAATTGCAAGTTTAAAAATAATAATACTTTTACATCAAATTAATAATTATCTTCTACAGTAATATTCAAAAATCAAATAAATTAGAAACTAGATCTAATGCATACTAACATTGATTCTCCACACACAAATTATCAGAAGAAATAATTCATAATTACGCACTACCATTTATGCCTATCATTTAAAATTTATTGTGTGTGTGTGTGAGGTCACTAGAATTTTCTACTAGTATTTCCTCCAATCACCCCATTTAGGCTACCCTCTCAAATGATGCTCTCCCTTATCAAGCTCGGAGGGTAGGACCTATCCTACATCCACATCGTAACAAGTAGGTATTTAGTCTAAATCATCGTCAATCAATGATGCAAAATTAATAATTATACATCCTCAATGTAAAAACTAATCAAAATATAACTGTTATGTAATGTATACTAATCAACAATACTATTATCACATACCTGTAAATGTCAAAATGCTCGATCAAAGCAGTGGTAATTAGATATTAATCAATGGATTAAAGGATATTAATTATAAGGTGAAATTTGGATGTGACACATTTATTGTGAAAGCCCAAATGGGTAATTTTTTATAACAAAACATGTTTGAATGTAAATTGAAAAATTTGTGGTGGATTGCCAAAATTTTAAGAAAAATATTCATGAGGAAATTACAAGTGCAATTGGACAAAAATTAATTGGTTTGAGCAAAAAAGTTTGACATATTGAGTAAAAGATGGCAAATAATATAAAAGGTGTTATATTATTATAAATAAAATACTTGTTTCATAATTTATACTCAAATTCAGGAAGAAAATTATTTATGAGTATGAAAGGCACATGCATAGAGCTAGATGGTTGGATGAACATTTGAAGTTAAGCAAGGACACATTCATACTTGGTTCTATTATTTTAGTAGTTGAATGTTTTGAGAATTACACATTCAAGCCACAAATGGAAGTTCAGACACAATATTACAACTCAATATAGGTTGCCATATTTATGCATATAACATTCATGCATGCCCTTGATAGTATAGATCAAGATCAAAAAATATTAAGTGAATACCATTTATATGTTAATGATGATCAATAACACTGTATAGAGTACTTAAAAAATTATTTTGAGATGTTATATGAAAATATGATTGATAGGAACATTACTTTCAATCAACATTACATTTGGTCAGAGAATTGCATGTCACAATTTAAGAATGCATAGATGTTTTATTGGTTAAACAGGGTGCGCATTACCACTAGCATAGAACATAGTTATAATTTAACTGAGGTTGGCCATGGAAAAGGGGAGCATGGTGTTGCTAGAGCATATGTAAAAAAAAATCATTACAAGAGAGGAGTTAAATTTTGAAGATGTCACTAGTTTGACTAATGCAAAAACCATTTTTGAATGGTGTAACAATAAAATAGGCCATGGTTCTCAATAAAATTATAGAGTGTTTGTAGATATTTTTGGTTGATGGAGGAATAATGATTGGAAAAGTATGAGGATTGTATGATCATAATGGATCAAGTGATCTTGACTTATTTCATATCTCAAATACATGTTCTTGGACTATTCATAATGGTTACATACATGGACTTTGTTTGGAATGAGTGTGAGTCACAAGAGTGAGTGGATGAATGGAGATGTAGACATCTAATTCTAACTAACACATTTTAGGTTCCACCATCATTACTATTTTAAAATATGACATTGAATCATGACTTTGACCATGTATTTGATATAGTTCAACTAGGTAGAAGATTAATCATTATGTACAATTTGTTCTCATTATCTATCTTGACATCATCATTAAAATCTTGTTTTTTTCTATACAAAGCATGTTTTTACAATTATTGTTGATGAGGAAAACAAATAGGGAACAAAATATAACTTATGTCAGTGTGTAGAGGAAAAAAAATTGACTTCCTTAGTCATAGATGGGTAAAACAATTGACTATCTATATACACCGTAAATTTGTCAAGATATCACACATATCATGTCTTTTCATAGTCCTTTCATGGGAAACTCTGACTGGAGAATATGAGATTTTTACATATTTAGCTATCTTTTGTTTTATCTATTTGGGTCTTGTTCTAAGTTTGATAAATCTTTTTATTCATTATTGATCACCCTAAGCCTCTCAAATGGTCATTCCACCTTAGCCAGATCAAGTTGTCCATGCTTTTTCTATCCCTTGGTCCCTATCCTATAGGATAGGAGCATTAAGATTGGACTACATTGATAGAACCCAGGGTGTCCAGTTTCTAGTACTCTTGTCCAAAGTCAAATTGAGCTCTGATAATTAATTTCTTCTATAAGATAAGTCTTACCCCTTTTCTATGCTTCATCCCTTAGTTTTCCAATGTCAATCAAATTCAAATAAATCTCCTAAATTAGAAATAATAAGTATCTTATATAAAAGACTACACAATGTATTTTATATCTAGCACTTACTACTTTGGCACATTAGACATAATAAAACTTAGTCAATAATATAGCTCAGCTTCTCTACATCACATATAGACTTGCATGTTTGATCAAGAAAGGGCCTAGGTGAAATTTATTCTTGCATTTATCATGCACATTTATTATGCATGTTCTCTAAGGGAGAACTACATTTGATCTAAGACCCTAGCTTAAGGGTTAATGTAGGCAATGGTCAAGACAGTAGGGGTTCTAAATCATGCGATCATTTTTCTCTTAACCCAATTTTCCCCTTTTTTCTTTTTATGTATTCATTATTTGCATGTGTGTAGATGGATACATGTATTGGATACTAAAATGAACCTATAGCAAGCTCTATTAACTTTTAGCCCCTTAAATTTGGTATACAGGCTCACACTGACCTAGTGAACAAAACCTAGAAGGCTTAGATCCTAAGGATAATAGCACCAGAGATGAACTATAGTTATAGACACTAGGGTGTCCCATTTTGGTGCTCCTATTTAATCAAAAAATGGAAGCTAAGGTTAGATTCCTAACAATGTCTTAGTCCTATCTTTCAATTACCAACTCTAGAATTATTCATTTTATCCCAATTTAAGATAAGTTTATTATTCTTCCTCTTGTAAAATTACCTATTTAAAATATATATTTTTCCCCATTAAACTAGATTTTTCCTATTATTCCATACCCTTATTATTTAGGATCTAAACACTAGATTCCCAAAAATAATAAAACATTTGGTGAACCTAACTTACTTTGAACAAACCTAAAACCCTACCTACACTTAGGGATTTTCCTTCATATTTTTGTGCAACATCTCACATTTTTTATTTTTATATCAATTTTTTTGCATTATTCCTATCCAAAATTTATTTTTAGAATTTAAAATTATTGCTTAATTTTTAAAAATTCTAAAACCCTAGCTAAAATCCCTAGATTTCAAAACTAGGTCCTTAAACCTCAAGCCTTCCTTCCTTGCAAATTTTAGAAAGTATTTTGAACATTTTACAAATCTATTACTTTGTCAAAAATAATTTTAAAATTAGTAGTTTTTTTGTGCAAAATTATAATTTCTAATTTCTAATTTTTGTATAAATTTTTGTGCATTATTCCTATTCAAATTTATTTTTAGAATTTAAAATTATTGCATAATTTTCCAAAATTTTAAAACCCTGGATTTCCAAACTAGGTCCTCAAACCTCAAGTTTTCCTCCCTTACGATTTTTAGAAAAAAAATTTGAATTTTTTGCAAATTATTTGGATTATCAAAAGTAATTTTAAAATTTTGATGATATTAGTTCTTTGTGCATGTATTTGCTTCATAGTACTTTTCAAAATTCTCTTTGGTGAAAGAAATAAAATTTCCATAAAGGCAATTCCTCCTCCTCATCTCATAGATAAATTTTTAAAATTTTCTTATAATTATGACAATGATTGAATAAATTTTCAAAATTGCAAATTAGCTAAGAATGTAGAAAATTATTTCATTTACAATGAATATAATGACTATTGTTGTAATGAAGGATATGATGATATATGTAATGATGATGGTGAAGCACAAATAGATGAATCTTTTTCTCTAAAATCCATTTCTTTTTTTCCATCTTCTAAAGATAATAATTTTGATAAATGGGAAAGATACTTCTCACCTCATTCTCATATGCATAATACATCAAATGAACAAATTAGTCATGCATTTCCAAGTGAACCTATTATGGGTGATAATTTACTTCCATGTGAACTTAATCTCTCTCTCTTTTACTACTTCAATGTTCAAATTACAACAATACAAACACAATAGAATCAAATTACCAATGCATAGTTCAAATGATACATCTCATGTTCTTAACTCTACTTTATCAAAAGAATATTCAAATGAAAAATCTCCTTCTCTTAATTCTCATATTGCACATGAAAATAATGCATGTCTTTCATCCATGGCTAACTTAAATCCACATGATATTCCAATTTCAAAAGACAATTTATTGCATATTCAAAAAGAATTAAATTCTTCTATTACACCTCTCCCTAGTGATGACGGAAGTGATAATGAATGTGATAGTAAGCATGCCAATGAAAATGAAAATGAGATTGATTATGAACAATATTACATATATGATAATGATGATGATAATTATGCACATATAGAAGAAGAATATATATCTCATGTTTCTAACCCTTCTCTCACTCCTCTCAAACATAATACACTTCCAAATGTTGTTTCTACTTTTATGAATGATTTTATTTCAAATAATGCACATGTTAATGCTAATATCACATCTTCTACTCAATTATAATGTGATTCACTAAAACATAAAGATACCAATGAATCTCCCAAGATACCCCTCACTATAGTAGAACCTAGTTCTCACTCTTCACCTAAAAAGAATGGTAGACCACATCCCTCCAATAAGGTCCAAATTACCATTACTCCTAAGGTTCAAGTGACCACACCCCCTCTTTATGATCCAATTACTAAATGTAGCATTCCCATGGTTAAAATTAATAATCAAATTCAACTATTAAATTATGCACTTCAAGATACTAATGTACCATCCCAGGAAATCACCTCTTTGATGCATGCAGTTGGTGAATTAAAACACCAAGTACATCTGTTTATCTTGGAAAACAAAGCTTACAAGTCTTGGATGGATTCCAATAATCTATATGATAACCCTATTCTAAATAAATTTATAAAAAATTCATTGCCTAATCATTTCCAAATACCATCATTACCTCACTTTGATGGAACTAGAGATCCATTTGTATACCTTCAAGCCTTTTAGAAGGCTTTGCCATCTCATGTGAGCCTGTTGATTCTACTCAAGTTATTTCAGTAGACATTAGTGGGGGAAGAACATAATTGGTTCTTTCATCTACTCCCTTTTGTTTCATTACACACATATGATGGCTTAGAGGAGGCATTTCTCAGATATTACATCATAAACATAGGCCCTCATGTTACATATGAGAAACTTACAACACTACATCAAAATTCTTCAAAGCCAGTTAGTGAGTATATCTTAAGATTCAAGGATTATGTGTTAGGATTGATATACAAACCAACAGATTTGGAGATTCAATAAATCTTTATTAAGGGGCTTCACAAACCTCTCCTCGAGTACTTATGATATCAGATAAAGTCTTCTTTTAGACACTTGTATTATATAATTTTATCTTTGGAAAAGAAATTTGGATTGATTGAGGTAGATTCAGTTGATCAGATCACTCTAGATTTCACATGAGCATCTTTAGCTACAGATCCTAGCACTCAACATGCACCATATCTTAAACAAGATAGGAGACCACAACTAGACAAGCAACTAGTCAAGAACAAAGAGCTAGTTTCTAGAGCACAACCTATAGTATGCACTAAAAACAACAATAACAAGGCACCACTACAATTTTATTCAAATAAGGATATCCCATCTACCATATTATCATTACTACTAGATAGGAGGTTAATCATACTACCTTCTACTCATCGATGAGATCCATGTCTCTTACACAAATAGCCACATCGACCCTTTTGTAACTATCATCATATTCATTGACACAGAGATAATAATTGTTATGGACTTAGGGATTGAATTATTAGATGTGTTGATAATTGCATCTTAGCATTCACATAGGTGGCATCAAGATCTCTTCCATCATGGAACCCTAGACCTCATTATTTCATGACTGAGTCATCCCAAGACATTCCTTTATAGGAATAATTGGTCACTCATCATGATCATAATGCAGGTTTTAGGATAGAATCTCACAAGAGATATACTATTCCACTACCTTAGAAGGTTTGGAAACTAGTACAATGAGAATAGCCTACATATAGCACCATATTCTGAGGAATACATAGTGTAGTTCCATATATATATCCAACAGAGTCACGAGCACCACAACAGAGTCTTACTCAAGAAATATTCACTACAAACAATTTTTTTGGGTCCTATCTCACGTAGCAATCCAATATGGTTAAGATTAAATGACCCCACACCACAGAGTATTACTCATGAGAAATATTCATTACAACCAAAAATTTTGGGTCCCATCTCATGTAATAACCTATTGTGATTAAGATTAAAAGAGCCCTCATCACAGGTTTTATCTCCATATTGATATATTACTCAATCACATACATTATAGCAGAGGCTATAAGGTATTTAGTTACAAATAGTTGAGCCTTCTTCATATTACATAGTTTTAGTTACATGACCAATAAAGTTAATTTTTTCAAAATATTCACACACAGCTACAATTAGTACACAATAGATAATATCAAATATAGAGTACATTTTTACATAGCATGAGTAGTATGGGCACTTGTTCAGTTGGCCAATAGGGTTTAGATAGTGATACAACACATAATAATAAAACATATAGTCATATCTATTTTAGTTCGTAAGCTTCACTTAGCAAGACAATAATGGAGCCAAAGGTCTAGTTAACCTTTGTATTCTTGAGCCACTCTCGAGGAGGTAATATTCACATAATGCTAGCTTACATCCCCTACTAACAACTAACATTCCTGATTTGAAGTAGTCATCCCTAGCCAAACTAACTTATCCAAATCTAGACCTTACCAATATCTTACTTTTTCCAATTCCAAACCAATTCACTCTACCAAATCAATTTTACAAATTACAAAACCAATAGATTTTTGCTTACATATAGTCACAAATCAAACCTTAAACAACATATCATGAATAATCAAATCGCATTCAAAATTTTATCTTACCAAACTTATCAAAACAATCAACTCACATATCCAAAGTACCATTTTACCAAACATATACAACCTTCAACATCAATACCAGATCAAATACTTCTAATCAACAAATTGCAATAAATTTAACAATATGTTTCAAATCCTATAAACATAATATGAATGAGTCAAAACCAAAAACTAGTATCCATGTGTGTGTGTGTGTGTGTGTGTGTGTGTGTGTGTGTGTGTGTGTGTGTAACAAAGTTTTCAAATACATATACATTGTATCAAATACAATCAATCATGAATGGGCATCATGCCCTCACTCTCAGTCTCACTCTCTCCTCCAGTACTAGTCCCATAGTCCAGCCTCATGCCTGACATCCATGTACCTCCTTGATCCCTTGAATGCCTCTTACACTAACTATCTTTCTCTAGTAATCAACCATTCTCCTTATGCAAGTCCACATACTACCTTTGCAAATATATGTGCTCATCCATAATATATGTACTCACTGATCCATAATCGGGAGGAGGCATCTTATGCCTATCTCACTTAGCCCTCAACTCATGTCTCTCTCCCATTACCTTAACATATATAGTTGTATCTATAGAAGCCCTATCAAATAAATGAGCATAAATGCTAGCTATAACTATTGCTCGCTTTATCAAACCCTCCTCTATAGCATCATCAAGAAATTGTTGTGTGAGTTCACAAAGTGTAGACTCAATGATGGTCTCTAAAACCCATCATCTTCACCTCCTCTCCCAAATTTTGCTTCATCCTAAGCACCTTCCACTCCACCTGCATGCAAAATTACAACACTACATTAGACATACATTTTCAAATCAAGCTAAAACATGTACAAACTTGAATAACAACCTAAATATAATCAATGATTACCTTCCATCATCTAGATCAGAGTAGGGTCCTCATACTCAGGGGCATCCCCTCCACCAACAAGGTATAATGAATCCCATTGATGCTTCACCCACTATGTAGTATATACCTCTATGCATCCAACATTATCTAAATTAGGAATATCTATATTTGTATCTCATGCATCCAAATGTAACAGTGCTAACTTAGCTTTAGTAGGCCTCCCATGAGCTCCCACCCTCACTATTGCCCATGCAATCCTCACCCACACCCATGCTATAGGGGCCGCATCTTATGGAACCCCAAACTATCTAGTCACATGCTCATAGTGAAAGTGCTCATACACTCCAGGCCAATGGTCATGTAACCAATAACTAACCCTAATATAATATAACTACACTCCATCCTCAGGCCACCCAAGAAATCCTCTATAGGGCTTCCATATGATATCTTAAGCCACCAATCTATCTAACACTCATCTATAATGATCCATCCCAAGAGAATTGATAGATAATGAACTCATCCCTTGCTCCCCATATCGATGTGGAGGTGCCTACCTCTCTCTCAGTAATCCCAATGGCCGTAAAATCATTATGTACTCATAGGCCCAACAATGCAATAAAGTAGTCACACTCAAACCACCATTGAATGCCTCTTGAGTAAGCCTATATAGATCTCTCAGGGTACAATGCTTATAACCACCTTTGGGAAAACCATTTTACACCATCCCACTTGAACTCTCAATGATTTTGACTAATTTTTCAAACTCATTATGTTTTCACCCCATCATTTTTACTTTCTTTAGGTCCCCTCATTTAACTTTTTTCTTTTAGAGGGATCATTTGCTGACCTACTTGTGCCAATCATTCCCTCAAGGGGGCATCATGTAGTTATTCTATCATCATTGAAGTTGTAGGCATATAAGACCTTTTCATTATTTGAGAATATGTTACTATTATTATAGCTTACAATTTCTTCCCAAATATAGGTAAACTGTAGACACTTAAATTTGGCCATCGGTAACCTCTAACCAGGCTTTTGACCAATTCTTACCAAAATGCATAATTTGGCCTAAAAACCCTAAAACACATTAAAATATTTCAAAATAACATATTAAAGTGCCAATTTTTGGCAAAAGTGTCACTAAATGGGACAATGTAATTAATGGGCTAGCTAACTTTGATCAGATCATTCCAGTCAAAATGCCAATTTTGCACCTAGGTGCTCCGGATTGCTCTTTTCTATAAAATCTCTTACATGAGACATGTGTCTTTGTTATTTTGTGTTGACATCATCCTAGATTATATAATTTATCCAATGCATCTGACATCACTTTCCAATTCCAATCCAGTCAAATTTTAGGCCAATAACAAGACATTTTGACCAATTTGAGTAATTTATACACAAAGAGCCAAGGTTTGCATCAAAGTGTTTAATCATGATTTAAAAATAATTAAACCAAATATGAGCCTAATTAATAATTCCATGGAAATTGTTGAATAATTTATTTTTGGAAATTGATTGTCATTAACTGCATTATCAGGTGGCATCATTTCTTGGGAAGATATCCCTAGGCCATAAATGCCACAAATATCAGGATTCATGCCTTCCATGCCTCATTAAGAGCCTCCATGCCTAGTTAATGCCCCTCTATCCCAAATATTGATGAGCCTATTTATGACTTTTAATTACAAAATTGGATTAATCCTTAGCCATACATCTCCATCTTGAGATGGATATTTCAGGTTAATTCTAACAATTTTTTAAAATCTATATATAAGGGGCCTCAAAGCCATAATTCCAAGCTCTCATATGCCAAATTTATAATGTTGAATTAATTATAAAGCTTCATATAAATTAGTGTTATAATTACCAAATATTGAGCCAATCCAAAGCCACACAAAGTGCCAAGGAGAGAAGGAGGTAGCCAAGCTTCCATTGATGCAGACTTCCTGAGCACAAACTAAGTAAGCCACTACAACAAGCATTTTGGAGCATACAAGGAAGGTGAAGGAAGGTCTTATTTCATGTTTTAGTTGTGTTTCCATTTTTGTTTTATTAACTAAGCTCCCCCTAGTAACTAGGCCTAGAGATGTTATGCTAGTGTGTTTATTTCAATTTTGATTTCATTTTTAGAACTAATACCAACCTAACCATCCTCTCTTGAGTCAAATTCCTAGTTCACACAAGGCACCACTACATTTTAATTTATATCAAGATAGTCCATCTGCCATATTATTAGCACTACTAAATCAGAGGTTAATCACACTACCTTCTACTCATCAATGATATCCACATTTCTTACATAAATAGCCACATCGGCCCTTTTGTAATTATCATCATATTCGTGCATACATAAATAATGATTGTTATGGACTTAGGGATTGCATTAATAGATGTGCTGATAATTGCATCATAGAATTCACACAGAGGGCACCGAGATCTCCTCCATCATGGAACCCTATACCTCATTCCTCCATGACTGAGTCATCTCAGGACATTCCTTTATAGGAGTCATCGATTACTCATCATGAGTATAATGCAGGTTTTACAATAGAATCTCATAGGAGATCTCTTATTATATCACTTTAGAAGGTTTATAAACCAATACAGTGAGAACAACCTACATATAGCACCATAGTCCATGGAATACATAGTACAATTCTATATGCATATCTAGTAGAGTCATAAGCACCACAGTAGAGTCCTACTCATGAGAAATATTCACTACGAGTAGATTTTTTGAGTCCTATCTCATGTAGAAATCCACTATAATTAAGAGTAAATGACCCCACACCACATAGTACTGATCATGATAAATATATATTATGGCCAAATTTTTTGGGTCTTATCTCATGTAACAACTTTTTACAATTAAGATTAAATGAGCCCTTATCATAGGTTTCAATTCCATCTTGATATATTACTCAGTTGTATACATCATAGTAGAGGCCACAACATATTTGGTTATAGATAAATGATCCTTCTTCACAACACATAGTTTCAGTTGTACTACCAATAAAGTTAAATTTTGTAGAATCTTCACACATAGCTACAGTTAGGACACAATAAATAGTATCATATGTAGGGCATATTCCTACACAGTATGAGCAATATGGGCACTTATTAAGTTGGTCAATAGGGTTTAGATAGTGATACAACACAAAATAATACGATGTACAATCATGTCAGTTTTAGTTCATAAGCTTCACATAGCAAGGCAATGATGGAGCCCAAGGTCTAGCTAACCTTTTTATTCTTGAGCCACTCTCAAGGAGGTAATACGCACATAGTGCTATCTTACATCCCCCCTACTAATAACTAGCATTCCTAATTCCAAAAATCCATCCTTAGCCAAACCAACTTATCCAAATCTAAACCTTACCAATATCATACTTTTTCCAATTCCAAACCAATTCACTCTACCAAATCAATTTTACAAATTACAAAACCAATAATGTTTTTCTTACATATAATCACAAATCAAACCTAAACAACACATTCAAACACATCATGAATAATTGAATCACAATCCCAAATATTATCCTACCAAACATATCATGAACAATCAAACCACATATCCCAAGTACTATTTGACCAAGTAAATTCCAAATCAACTATTTCTAAATCAACCACCTACAATCATAATAGTAGTATATTCTAAAATCTATAACACAATATATAGGAATACAAAACCAAAAACTAGTATCCATATATATATATATATATATATATATATATATAACAAAGTTTTCAAATACGTATACACTGTATCAAATACTATCGATCATGAATGGGCATCATGCCCTCACTCTCAATCTCACTTTCTCCTCTAGTGCTAGTCCCATAATCTTATCTCATGCTCAATGTCCTCACACCTCCTCAAGCTCTTAAATGCCTCTTATGTTGACTATCGCACTCTAGTAATTGACCATGCTCCTCATGCAAGTCTACATACTACCTCTAAAAATATGTGTACTCATCCATAATCCACATACTCACTGATCCATAGTCAGGAGGAGGCATCATATAACTATCTCACTTAGCCCTCAGCTCATCTCTCTCTCTTGCTATATTAACATATGTAGCTATAGCTATAACAGCCCTATCAAACAAATGAGCATAAATGCCAATTATAACTATCACTCACTCTATCAAAACCTCCTCCATATCATCATTAAGAACATGATGTTTGAGCTCATGAAATGTAGACTCGATGATGGTCTCCAAAAACCCATCCTCTCCACCTCCTACCCTATCTTATGCTTCATCCTAAGCACTTTCCACTCCACCTACATGCGAAAAGGTAAAAACTATGTTATACATATATTTTCAACACAAACTAAAACATGTGTAAACTTGAACTTGTACACAACTCAAATATAAATGATACTTACCTCCCATCATCTAGATTAGAGCTAAATCCTCATACTTAGGGGTATCCCCTCCACCAACAAGATATAATAGATCCCATCAATGCCTCACCCACCATGTGGTAAATGCCTCTATGCATCCAACATCATCTACATAAAGAATATCTATATCCACATCTCTTATATCCAAATGTAATGGTGCTAACTCAGCCTTAGTAGGCCTACCATAAAATCCTACTCTCATCGGTGTTTGTGCACTCATCACCCATGCCCATGCTATTAATAGCACATCTTGTGGAACTCCAAACTATCTAGTCACATGCTCATACTGAAAGTTCTCATACACTCTAGGATAATGATCATATAACCAACAACTAACCCTAATATAGTGAAACTACACTCTATCTTTGGGTTACCTAGGAAATCCTCTATAGGGCCTTCATATGATATCTTAAGCCACCAGTCTATCTATCACTCATCTATAGTGATCCATCCCAAGAGACCTGATAGTCAATGAACTCATCCACTGCTCCCCATATGGCTATGGAGGTGGCCACCTCTCTTTCAGTAATCTCAGCATCGCACAATTGTTATGTGCTCATAGGCCTAATAATGTAATAAAGAAGTTGCACTTAGACCACCATTGAATGCCTCTTAAGTAAATTTATATAGAATGATGTATAAGTGGGCAAGCATAGTCATACCCCATGAGAACATAGTGCCATATACCTCTACACTATGTATAATCCTATGTATCTTATATGCAATCGATACCCTACTCCCATCCACTATAACAAAAGAAGCCAAAAACATTACCAACCATTTCCATAGACATGGAACACTCGATAAAACAATAATTGACAACATTATAACACTATCACTACCTCTCTTATGGATGCCCAAGGGTACACTAATAAAATACAAAGATGCACGATCAATAGCATCTACACTTATATCATCATGTAAAGTCACACGCCATCTACTAACTAGAAAATACAAAATATGGTACACATCCTCTAGAGTAATAGTCATTTCTCTAATAAGAAGCTAGAAAGTATAGATGTCTACATTCCACCTCTCACACAAGGTGGTAATCAAATGCCTATCTCAGTGTACAATGCCTAGGTCACACACATGACCTAGCCATATCCTATCCATCACAACCCTCTCATTAGTTGACAAAGGTAATAATCTTAGAGTCTCCATCACCTAGCCTCTATGGAACTCCATCATATGTACCTCACCTTATAAAATAACATGTCTATTAGTCAACCTTGCCAAATAAATAACCAACCAAAATGACAGCAACTAAATTAAGCATCAGCCCCAAAAATCTAGCCTCCAAGACAATAGTGCTAAGTACAAGACAATAACACTGAATAGGAGTGCTACAACTTGGATAACAACATTGAAAGAGGGATATGAGCACTGGATCTAGTAAAAATTTCCTAAAAATCTTCAAAATAGCTCAAAATCATCAAAAATAGGCTTCTAAACAAGCCTAAATCACATGTTTTAGCTACTTACTAGGGTAACCTCTCCACCAACCTTAATCTAGGCTACCAACTACTCAAACTATGTCATGGTAGGTGGTCATCTCCTCAACATATCTCCTACTCCAGAGATCTAAATCTCAAACTAGTCAATGCATAAATTAATCAAGAATCAATCCAATTTTCTGATATCAAACAACTTTTTTTTCATTTAAAGCAAAATACCATTTTGCCCATAACTTGAACCCCATAGCTCCATTTTACAAACCATTTTATTCCATGAAACCATGATGACAATGCCTTCAATATCCATCAAACTCGATCTATTATTACATCATTTGCCTACTATGGGACACACACATCTCTATACCTATTTTATACCCAAATACATACAACTTCATCCTCACTAATAATAATTTGTTCAATTTTTATACAACTTGGTCCTCACCAATCAAAGCTCTTTCAACTTTCAAATAGATCAATCTAAATAATAAATCAACTTCTCAAATCACTTCAAAACTATACCAACCTTGTTCCTAGCATTATACCACTAGTCAACACTTTGGCTCAACCTCCTCTATTACAAATTATATCCCTCACCCCAAAAGGGGGGCATCATTCCTATTATTCTTAATCTTACACCTACCCATCACACCTATCCACTCTCATAGATGGATACACCATGGTTCTTACACCTCCAATAGTTAAATTATTAGATTCAACTCATATGGATCAAGATATACAATGATTCAGACTACATAGGTCATTTAGCAATGGTTTTTTCACCTCTGGCAGTTAGAATTATCAGATTCAACTCAAATGGGTCAATATATATAGTGATTCAAATTACATGGGTCATTCAAAATTACTCAAGACATTTAGAGGGACACACCTTCATTTTACAGATACATAGATTACTCATATATACATGGTTCAGATCATATGGATTCATAGTGACTTCGATACAGATATCAGATTTGGAGGCATGTACATCATTACATGTCTCACACATACAACTTCATATAGCATGACACAGTTACAAACTAGATAGTAGATTATAGGCATAGTGTAGAGCACATTGTTTGGATTTCCAATTTTACACATGGGACATGACACAATAGCTAATTTCACATGTAGTTATATAGATTACCAGACTATATAGATACATCACTCACATACCAAATTTGGGGGCATAACACAGATGTTCATATTCTTCATCATCCAAGATTATACAGATTGGAATGGATAGACATGTCATTTTCTTCTTACACATTTACTAGAGTTTTCATATTATACCTAGGCATACCCAGGTTGTCACCAAGTTGGACCATATGATCATCTAGAGCGGTTGGTCCATAACATCACCCAAACCTAGGAGTTTATGTGGGACAAAGGGTAGACATTGGTTATGGACCTTTGATCAAGTTTTAGTTCAGATTATTCAAAGTGGGGGCATGATATATCTTGCTCTTCACAGCATACAATTTCTATATGCACATTCTAGATTAGATGAGTTTATGTGGGACAAAAGGTAGACATTAGTTTTGGGACTCTTAACATTTCTATTTAGATTCAATATAGGGGGCATCCATTTTAGGGATTCCTTCTTTCTCTAGGCACTATTCAAATTCAGTATAGGGGGCATCCATTTCAAGGATCCTTCCTTCTTCAACCACTATTTAGTTATCCATCCACTTCCCTGACCAGGAAGCTGGACCCTTTTTTTTAACATGTTTATCTCCATGCAGGTAATTTCAGGTACGCATATTCTTTCTTTACTTTACCCTAGTAATTCATTTCATTGCATCACTAGATTAAAAGGGAGAAAATATATACACCCTAAAATGGCCAAGCAACCACACATATCATGTCTTTTCACCATTCTTTCATAGGAGACTTTGACTGAAGAATATGAGTTTTTTATACATTTAGCCATGTCTTTCATTTTATCCGTTTGGGTCTTATTCTAAGTTTGAGTCATATTTTTATCAATTCTCACTCACCCCAAGCCTTTCAAATGATCATTCCACCTTAGCTAGGTCAATTTTTCCATTCTTGTTCTATCCCCCCTAGTCCCCAACCTATAAGATAGGAGCGCTGGGATTGGACTATAGCATTGGAACCCAGGGTGTCTAGTTTTTAGTGCTCCTATCTAAAGTCAAATTGAGATCTAATGATCAGTTTCTTCCATAAGATGAGTTTTACCCCTTTTATTTACTTCATTCCTAAGTTTTCCAATGTCAGCCAAATGCAAATAAAGATCTTAAATTTGAAATAATGAGTCTCTTATATAAAGGACTACATAAGGCATTTTATATCTATCACTTACTACTTTGGCACATTGGACATAATAAAAATTAGTCAATAGTATAGTTCAACTTGTTTGCATCACACATAGACTTGCATGCTTGATCAAGGATGGGCCTAGGTGAAATTCATTCTTGCATCTATCATGCATGTTGATTATGCACATTCCTTAAGGAAGAACTATATTTGATCTAAGACCCTAGCTTGAGGGTTAACATAGGTAGTAATCAGGATAGAAGGGGTTCTAGATCATATGATCATTCTTCCCCTAACTTAGTTTTTCCCCCTTTTGCTTTTGATGTATTCATAATTTGCATGTGTGTAGATGGATATAGGTATTGAAGACTAAAATGAACCTACATCAAGCTCTATTAACTTCCAACCCCTAAAATTTGGTATATATAATCACACTAACTTGATGAACAAAACCCATAAATCTTAGATCTTGAAAACAATTGCACTGGAGAGGTATTATAGTGTCAAATACTATGGTGTCCTATTCCAATGATCCTATCCAATCAAAAAATGAAAGCCAAGTTTAGATTCATGACAGTGTCTTAGTCCTACTTTTCAATTACCAACTCTGGAATCATTCATTTCAACCTGATTTAAGATAAGTTTATTATTCTTTCTCTTGTAAAATTACCTATTTGATATATATATATTCCCCATTAAACTAGATTTTTCCTATCATTCTAGACCCTTATTCTTTAGGATCTAAACACTAGATTACCAAAAATAATAAAACACTATCCCACTAGCTGTATGGTAATCACTATAACTTGGATTCAATGATATCCTATAAAAAATTTAGATGTATGGTTGGTTGAAGACTTTAAAACACATAGGACTATACTTCCCTACTCAAATTTGGTTCTTGCAACAAATACTCAATTGGTCAAATATTATGGGAGGACATTAAACAAGAATATATGGAAAGTTCATGAGTTAGACCATGAAGCTATTCTTACTACTATCAAGATTAGATTAGAACCTAGTTGTTTGTTGGATTAAAATTCTAAGGTATGTTGAGTTCTCAAATTTAAATTTATTTAATTTTATCAAATTTTATTGATTTTGTAGGTAGTACATATTGTTGTAAATATTGTCATTGATGTCAAAGGTCTAGCATTATTGGTGATAAAGACCCCATTACATTTAATGGTGTTTTTAATATTCATATCTTGGCTAATATGTGTTAATATTTATTTAATATTACTGAATATATTTTTAGTTGCATATAAGTCAAAAGAGGGCCCATGGAGAAGTCAAAGAGTCACAAAGTAAAGACAAAAGAAGAATGGGATGCATTTTCCCATGAAGAGTCATCTTGAGGAATTTCAAGAGTCACCAAGTGAAGGCAAAAGAGGAAGGGTGTTATTTCACATGAAGGGACACTTTAAGGAATTGGTCAAAAGAGGAAAGGATGAATTTACTTATGAAGAGTCACATGTGACTTTTCAAATACAAGGATATGAAGGGTCATGCAAGTTTGGCACCATTTTCCATGAGGATAGAAGGGTCACAAAGGGTGAATGTCAAAGGTCATTTAGAAAGCTATAAATAAAGGCTTGAGAATCCATTTAGAAAAAAAAGAATAGATTATGATTTATAATTGTTATGTCTAGCTTAGAAGAGCAAAGGAGAGAAAAGAAAGAGATATTGTAATGTGCTATCATTTATTGAGAAAGCAACATTGAGAGATAGTTGTGTAGTATACACAAAAGGGGTTGGTGCTCCTGTGGGTTGGTATTGATGAGTAGTTATTAAGTTGGTGCTCATCAAAGGGGTTGGTGCTCCTACAAGTTGGTGCTTGAAAATGTTATAGTTTGATTTGGTGCTCATTCATATACTTGAGATGGTTCTCCGTAGTTTTTCCTACATTGGGTTTCCACATTAAATCTGGTGTCTCTCTCTATCTTGTGTGGTGTTTATTATTTTAGTTTTATTACATATCTTGAATGTATGGTTAAGTGTAATTTTATTATATACTAATTCACCTCTCCTCTCACTATATCCCATGCTTAACAATTGGTATCAGAGCAGTTTCCTTTTGAAAAAGTTGTAAATCTTGAAGGAAGATCGAGAAAGCATGATGGCTAGATCACATGAAGAATTTTCTACAAATAAGACACCATTGTTTGATGGTATGAATTATGCTTTTTAGAGCATAAATATGAATACTTATTTGATGGCCCTTGGATTAGACATATGGCAAGCAATGGTGGAGGAATATGAAGAGCCACAGACACTTGTAACTACTTTGACAGAAAAGAAGGGAAGTGAAAATAATGCTAAAGCTTTAAATGTTATTTTATGTGGTTTATGTGAATTAGAATTTGTTAAAGTTATGCAATGTAAATTTTCTCATGAAACTTGGGTAAAACTTGAGAATATTTATAAAGGTGATAGAAAGGTTCAGTAAGCTAAGCTTCAGACTTTCAAAAGACATTTTGAGAGTTTGAAGATGGAAAAAGAAGAAAATATATCAAGTTATCTCTTGTGAGTTGATCAAATAGTTAATCAGATTCAAGATTTTGGAGATAGTTTAGAAGAATCAATTATGGTTTAAAAAGTTTTGAGATCTATACCATTGAGCTATGATGCAAAAGTTTCGGTCGTTGAAGAGATGAATAATTTAGCCAAGCTAAATATGGATAAGCTTCATGGTATTCTTATGGCATATGAGATGCAGACTAAACAAGATAAACCCTTAAAGATAGAAGTAGCCTTCAAGACATCAAAGAAAGAGAAGGCTAAAATTCAAGAATCAAGTGATAATTCTAGTGATGATGAAGATGACAATGGATCTTTATTCATTTGCAAGCTGAAAAAGGGCACAGGTAAATATCAAGGAAAACTATCTTTTAAATATTTTAATTGTGGAAAGATTAGACATTTTGTAGTTAAATACCCAAATAAGGGTAACGATTATAATGAAGAAGGAAAGTCTAAATACAAGAAGAATTTCAAAGGCAAATTCAAGAAGATATTCGAGAAGAAGAGTTTGTATTCTAAAGATCCTAGCTCAGCCGAAGATAGTGGAGTCAGTGACTCAAAAGAAGAAGAGATTTTATTCATGGCCAAACATGAATATGCCTTCGTAAGCAAAAGTACAGATGATCAAGAAGAAGAATAGGATGAAGCTAAAGTGAATCTAGAAGGAGAACTCATTTGTGCCTTAGAAGAGTTAAAAGCTCTTGAAAAGAAGAATCAAAGATTAAACCTCCAGATCAAGAAAAATGAAAAGGAGTCAAAGGAAATAATTAAAGATCTACAAGCACACTTTGAAGAAGCCAAGAAGAATGAAGAAGATCTAACAGCATAGTTGAAAATGGTAAGTAAAAAATGTGAAAGGTATATTATTAAAATTGCTTCTTTAAAAGTAGATCTTGAGAAAATAAATAAAGCAATCAATGATAGAGCAGTCAATGATTCAAAATTTGAGAATAGCACTAATATGTTGAATAAGATATTAGAAAATCAAATATCAATGTCAAATAAGACAGGTATTGGATTTGAAAAAGAGAAAGAGGAGGTCACTACTTTTACAGATAAGGAAAAAGAAAAGATATATGCTAAATCTCTTACAAAATAAGAAATTAAAAGGGAAGAAAATAAGAATATAGAGGACATCTCAAACAAAGAAGGCTGGAGGGAACAGAGCCACAAAAAGAAATCAGGTCAGAGATACACAAATATATCTTATTTTTATGGTTACTATTTTTATTATAATAGATATTGTCATAAGAAATTATAAAGTCAAAAAAGATCTAACAGTTTTAGAAATAAAGATAAGGAAAGTCATGTAGAGTCAAGCAGAAGCCACAACTCTTTTGCTCCTCTATCAGGGTTTAATAAAGAGGCCATAATATGTTACAAGTGCAACAACTTTAGACACATAGCCTGGTACTATAGAAGTGTTTTCAATTTAGTCAATAAAGATTAGAGTTTTAAGGCTCCATTCATCAAGAAGAAAGTTCAGATAGGTTCATGGCAAAAGAAACAACCTGAAAAATCTATGTTGGTGCAGACTACTTTGCATGCAAGAAATGAAGAAAATCCATGGTTCATTGATAGTGGATGTTCAAGGCACATGATAGGAGACAAAATCAATTTCATAACCTTAAAGAAGATCAATGGTGGAACAATGAAATTTAGAGATAATACTATAGCCAAAATTGCTAGAAAAGGTACACTAAATTTGGGTAATGGTAAAACTAAAAATGAAAATGTTTTGAATGTAGAAGGTCTTAAGCATAATATTTTGAGTGTAAGTCAAATATGTGATCAGGGGAACACACTAAGGTTTTATATAGAAGGTTGTGAAATTAGAAGAAAAGATTCAGATATGTTGGTTGCAAATGCTTAAAGAACAAGCAATAATTTGTATATGCTATTAGACATCAAAGGTCAAAGATGTTGTTTGAGCCAGATTGAAGAAAGTTGGCCATAGCTAAGGATAATGAGGCATATAAATTTTGATAATCTTGTCAACATCATCAAAAACCAAGCAGTCAAAAATCTTCTAAAGATTACAAAGCCATCTGACACATTTCGTGAACCTTGTCAACATGGGAAGCAGGCTAGAAAGTGATTCAAAACAAAAGAGTAATCGACTACTTAGATGCTAGAGATTATTTACATTAATCTATGTGGACCTATGAGAACTCAAATTACTCAAGGTGAGAAGTATTTTATGTTGCTTATTGATGATTTTTCACGTATGAATCGGGTAATATTTTTAAAAAAATTAGAATCTTTCAGACATTTCAAAGCATTCAAAGCATTAGTTGAGAATGAAACTAGTTTGAAGATTAAGTGTCTAAGATCAGAGTGAGGAGGAGAATGTATATTAGATCAATTTATTGAGTTTTTTGAAGACCATATAATAAAGAGACATTATTCAATAGCCAGAACTCCATAGGAAAATGGAGTAGTTGAACGGAAAAATAAAATAGTTCATGAGATGGCAAAGGCAATGCTAAATGAATCTAAGATAGTAGATAAATATTGGAGAGAGGTATTTGCTACAGTAGTGCATATTCAGAATAGAGAATTTTTAAGAGTCAATAGTGACAAGAATCCTTATGAGCTATGAAAAGACAAATCAGTAACAGTTGATTATATCAAATTTTTTGGCAGTAGATACTTCATAAATAAAATAGATAAAAAACTTGGTAAGTTTGAATCTAGAGCAGATGAAGGTATATTTCTTGGTTATTCTTGAAAAAGTAAAGTCTATAAATGTTATAACAAAAGAACCAAGGAAATTGTTGAAAGTGTAAGTGTTAGGATAGAAGAAGATGGAACACAAAGAATTAGTGATCTAATAGACATTCCTAAAATCATTGAAGAGGAAGGTTTTGAAGAATCAGATGAAGATGAGAAGAAAGAGAAAAAGGGCACAAAAACTCCATCCAAATATGTTGAGAGAAATCATAATAAAAATGACATCATCAGGGACATAAATGAAAGAATTCGCAAAAGAAGAATGATGGTAAGTGAATTTGAGAAAGTTAATTTCTCTTTGTTATCCAAAATTTAGCCTAAAACTTATTCAAAAGCTAGACATGATAAGCATTGGGTTAAGGCTATGGATGAAGAATTAAATCAAATAGAAAAGAATGATACTTGGGAATTAGTGCCTAGACCAAAAGATCATAATGTGATAGGAATAAAATTGTTTTATAGAAATAAGTTGAATGAAAATGGAGAAGTGACCAAAAATAAAGCAAGATTAGTATGTAAAGAATATGCTCAAACTAAGGGAATAGATTTTAAAGAAACTTTTGCACCAGTGGCAAGGTTAGAGGCTATTAGAATGTTTTTTGCATATACAGTGTTTAAAATTTTCAAAGTGTTTCAGATGGATGTCAAATCTACCTTCCTTAATGAGAATCTAAAAGAAGTCTACATTGAGTAGCCTGAGAGATTTATTCTCTCAAATATTAGTAGCCATGTGTGCAGATTAAAGAAAGCATTGTATGGATTGAAACAAGCTCTCAGAGCTTGGTATGTAAGACTTGATAAGTACATGTAAGATCAAGGTTTCAAGAGAGGATTTGCTTATAGTAATCTCTACATCAAAATAGAAGGTGAGCGTCAATTGATTATTGTGGTATATGTTAATGATATCATTTTTGGAGAAAATATTGAAAAACTGACAAAAGAATTTTTTGATAATATGCACAAATAATTTGAGATGTTTATGCTTGGAGAATTGTCATTTTTCTTAAGATTGCAAATATTTCAGTTAGATAAATAAATTTTCATATCTCAAAGTAAATATGCCAAGGAAATATTAAAGAAATTTGGTTTTGAGGATTATGCACCAATTGGCACACCAATGTGTATAATAAATAAGGTAAGCAAGGATGAAGATTCACCTATTATAGATCAATCTTTGTATAGATCTATTATTGGTAGTCTATTATATTTGACAGCAATGAGTCCAGACCTCATGCATGTAGTAGGTATAGTTGCAAGATATCAGTCATCTCCAAAAGATAGTCATGTTCAGTTGGTGAAAATAATATTCAGATATATCAAAGGGATATTGGATTATGGATTATGATATTCCACATGTAGATATTTCACTTTGATTACTTATATAGATTCAGATTGGGTAGGGTGCTTGGAAGACAGAAAAATTACAAGTGGAGGAGCTTTCTTCCTTGGTGATAGCTTAGTATCATGGCTAAGCAAAAAGTAGAATTTAGTATCACTTTCTATAGCTAAAGTAAAATATATTGCAGCAGTATTGTGTTGTACTCGAGTGCTTTGGATGAAGCAAACTTTGGAAGATATCAAGGTAAATTATGATGAACCAATTTTTATTTTTTGTGATAACACAAGTGTTATAAATATTTTTGAAAAATCCAGTGATGCATTCAAGAACAAAACATATTCCCATTAGACATCACTTCTTGAGAGAGCAGGTTATAGATCAATAGGTTAAGATGGAGTATATCAGTACTACAGAGTAGATTATAGATATTTTCACAAAGGCACTACCAAAATACACACTTGAGTATGTACGAGAGAAGTTGGGAGTAATTTCTTTTACTTCCTGCCATTAAGGTCAGCATCAGTTGAGGGGGAGCTAAGTGTTAGCTCTAGGTAGGCCTTTTGCCATTGATGTCAAAGGGGGAGAATAATAGGTATAGCTATCAATGCAGAAATAGGTACAGGGAACAGGTATAGATTGCTACAATAAGGGGGAGTTATTGTATGTTTTTTTGGATGGTAGCATGTGCAGGTTTTAGGATGTGGTAGTTTCAATTTGAGGTTGCCATCAATGATAAAGGGGTAGATTATTGGAAATATTGTCATTAATGTCAAAGGTCTAGAATTATTAAGGCCCCATTGCATTTAATGGTGTTTTTAATATTCATATCTTGGCTAATATGTGTTAATTTTTATATAATATTAATGAATATATTTTTGGTTGCATACAAGTCAAAAGAGGGCCCATGGAGAGTTCAAAGAGTCACAAGGTAAAGATAAAAGAAGAATGGGATGTATTTTCCCATGAAGAGTCATCTTGAGGAATTCCAAGAGTCGCCAAGTGAAGACAAAGGAGGAAGGGCGTAATTTCTCATGAAGGGACACTTTGAGGAATATGAAAAGTCACCAAGATAAAGACAAAAGAGGAAAGGATGCATTTGCTTATGAAGAGTTACCATGTAACTTTTAAAATACAAGGATATGAAGGGTCATGCAAGTTTGGCACCATTTTCCATTAGGATTGAAGGGTCACAAAGAGTGAATGTCAAAGGTCATTTGGAAAGCTATAAATAAAGGCTTGAGAATCCATTTGGAAAAAAAAAGAATAGAGCATGATTTATAATTGTTATATCTAACTTAGAAGATTAAAGGAGAGAAAAGAAAAAGATATTTTATCATGCTATAATTTGTTGAGACATGAATGAGCACCAACTCAAACTAAAATATTAGTAAGTACCAACTTGTAGGAGCACCAACCCCATTGCTGAGCATCAACACAACAACTATTTGTGAACACCAACACCTTTTGTGTATACCACACAAAAGGGGTTGGTGCTCCTATGGGTTGGTGTTCACAAATAGTTGTTGTGTTGATGCTCAGCAATGGTGTTGGTGCTCCTACAAGTTGGTACTTACTAATATTGTAGTTTGAGTTGGTTCTCATTCATATACTTGAGATTGTTCTTTGTGGTTTTTCCCACATTAGGTTTCCACGTTAAATCTGGTGTCTCTCTTTATCTTGTGTGGTGTTTATTATTTTTTTTTTATTGCATATCTTGAATATATGGTTAAGTTGAAATTGATTAAGTAAAATTTTATGATATATTGATTCTACCCCCCCTCTTAGTATATCCCATTCTTAACACATATAAATTTCATTTTTAATTACTTACTCATTTTTTTATAGGTTAGTGGTGCCAAATAAGCGTCCACATTCATGTAGTTGGCACTGTTAATAAAAAATTTAATATTTTTGATATTAAGAGAATATTTATAAATTTACTTAAATATTAAATAAAGGGAATTCTTGAGGCTAAATGGGTAGTGGGCCATTTGATCAGGAATGACTAGAGGCTTATAACTAGGTTTTGGATGTTATCCTCTACCCTAGATGTGTTGGCAATATCAGTTTCCTTTCACAAAGCACCAAAGGTAGATATCTCTAACCACCACTTCAACATTGATAGTGTTTCCAAGCTCTTGAATAATTACGAAAACACACATCTAGATGGATTCGAAGGTCATGGTCATGGGATCTTGTGTCATTTTCCTATTTAGACATATTTAGAGCTATGTATTTTCATGTGGAGGTCTTAGAGGTAGAAGTGTCAGTCGGTGAATAATAACTTGTCTCATCATTGCAAAAATGTTGAATTTTAGGATTGATTACTATAGCATGTTATATATATTCATATCCAAGTTTACATCGATGTGATCTAGGGTAAAATTATAGGGATTCGACGCATACATGAGGATTCTTTTGATTCATACAAATGATTTACACTTTTTATTTTACGCAAGTTTGAAGTTACCATAAAAACTATAATTTTATCTTATTAAGAAGGGATTTATTGAGGCTAAAATGGGTACTCTATCTCTTAATTGAGAGTGATTGGAGGTAAATAACGTATTCTTGGATGTTATCCACCACCCCATATGTGTTTCTAATTCTAATTTCCATCCACAAAGTACCATATGTGGAGATATAAAAATGTTGTTTCAACTTTGACAACATTTATTGTCAGTGTTTCTAAGCTCTTAAACAATTTTGAAAACACACATCCACTTGTATTTTTAGGTCATATATTTAGAGCACATGTCATTTTCCTATCTAGATGATTTCAAAGTGATATATTTGCACGTGGAGGTCCTAGAGGTAGAAATGTTAGTTGGAGGGCAAGAATTTATCTCTTCACTGTAAAACAATTTGCATTTCAGGATTGATTACTACATCATGTACCACAGATTCATCTCCAAGGTTCCATAAACATGTTTTGAGGTGAAATTATATGGATTTTATATTCACATGATGGTTATTTTAGTTCATTAAAATGATTTATGATTTACATTTTACGCATATCTAAAATTACCCTAAAAGAATACAATTCTCTCTTATTGGGAAGGGCATTCTTGAGGCCAAAATGGGTAGTGAGTCGCTATAATAACCATGATTGTAGGCCAATAACATTTTCCTAGATGTTATCTATGACTCTGGACATGTTGGTCACACCATTTTCCTCCCATGAAGCACTGAAGGTGGAGATCTCCAACTGTCACTTCAACTTTGACAACATTTATTGTCAGTGTTTATAAACTCCTAAAGGATTATAAAAACACACATATGGGTGGATTTAGACATTTTGGTATTCAAATAATGTATAAATTTCCTATACATATGTGTTTTAAGTGATGAATTTTCATGTGGATGTCCTAGAGGTAGAAATGTCAGTTGGAGAAAAATAATTTATTTATTCACTGTAAAAATGTTGCATTTTAGGAATGATTACTACAACGTGTGACATGGATTATTCTCTAAGTTTACATCAATGTGATTTTTGGTTTAATTATAGGGATTTTGCATACACTTTAGTGTTTTTTAGTTTATGAAAATGACTTACAGTTTTTTATACATGTCTAAAATTACCCTAAAAATGTAATTTTTTAATATTGAGAAGAATGTTCTTGAGGATGGAATGGGTAGTGAGTCACTCGACTGGGAGTGATTACAGGCTAAGAATGAGTTCTTAGATATTATCTACCACGTATATGTGTTGGTATCATTAGTTTCCTTTCATGAAACACTAGAGGCAGAGATCTCTAACTACCACTTCAACTTTGACAACATTTGTTATCAGTGTTTCCAAGCTCTTAAATAGTTATGAAAACATGTATTTAGATGTATTTAGAGGTTGTGGTATTTTTATCACATGTCATTTACCTATCCATACATGTTTTAAGTGATTTATTTTCATGTGGAGTTCCCAAAGGTAGAAGGATACCATTATCAAAATGGGATAAATGGTTTCAAGGAACATGAGAGCACAGTGAGGATTTTGAATGACAATCAAACACATTATGATGGTGACAATCCTATAAAAAGGATAATAAATGGGTAGATATACATGTATTATTATTATATAGTAATATGAACAAAATTTTAAGTGGAAAACAACTTCTCACATAAGTGAATTAAGTCATGAGTGGGATTTTCAAGTGGAAAACTATATCTCAATGGTTTCATAGGGATGGATTAGAGCAGTTGGGCCAATGTTAATTTTCAAAAATTGAAATATTCAAGAAAGATGTGTACCCTAAAAATATAACATGATGTTTTTAGATAATAAAATATATTTGCCAATGCATAATTTTAGGATAATGGAGATCCTTGGATTGTAATATTCTTTTCTTATCAAATTTTCTAGATGTTTCTCTAATGTAAAGTGGCAACCTAGTAATGATTTTACTATGATTATTTATTGGTTAGTGTGTCACTTAATTATGTATAACATTTTTTGACTCTAGTGGATGCTTTATGAGTAGTGAAACAATTATTTTTTTGAGAATAATGTCATGTCCCCTTTTTTAGTGGACATCGTCAGAGTTGATGGTTAGCCTATTATGCGACCCTCGTAGGCTGATAAGATGGATAGAGGGTCATGATGGAGCTTGGCTTGGCTTTGATTAGCAAAATTTCTATAGTTGGTTTTCATTTGGGCTCTTTTAGACATGTTTTCCTGAGCTCCTATTATTTAGGGATATTTGACAAGCAACAGAGCACCCTTGTTTTGGTATGGTCATGTGAAAAATCACTCCCTAATTCACCAGCTTCAGACGGTTCGAGGATCTGACATGTATTGAGGGAGATATTAATATTTGATTGATTTAATTAAATATTAATTATTTGGCCTATTTTTAATTAAGAAACCCTAATTCTTAATTATGAAACCCTAATTAGGGCAAGCACACCTTTTTGGAGGATATAAGGGTTTCTTATTAGAGGGAGGCCATATGATTATCCATGATTATGATTATTGATTATTGCTAAGAATTCTTTTGAGAAGACTGAGCCAAGGGTTTCGGTATTCCATTTGCATTGAAGAATGTCCACTCTTCATTGTGTGCAATTTAGAGGCTGAGAGATATCAGCTGATCTATTGCCAATTTGAGAGATAACTTCACATAGAAGTTATCACAGAGGTTTACAGGTATTTCTTTATTTAGGTTTCTAATTCAGTAATTATCCAGATTAGATCTTCTATATTAGTGCCATATTTCTTTAGATCAAGGGTTCAGCATTCAGGCCACACTAGATTCTATTTGCTCTTGTATGGAATCCATACAGATCTGTGCAAATCCGTACCATTCTGCCATAGGCCAGACAGTGCCACAGGGGACCCAGAGACCAACATTGGCATCCCAATGACCGACATCGGCTGACTTCATACTAACATCAGTAGAGCAGCTGACTAACAGTGATCGATGTTGGTAGTATATCGATCGACAGCAGCATAATAACTGACGTCGACGACTATGTTTTTGACACAGTAGCCCAAGCCGCACAGATCTAGGTTATTTTTCATATTGCTAGAAGATAATTAGGTTTTTAAGACTATATTTTAATATTCTTTATTTTCATGACAGAGGACTTTAATTGTAATCATCTGGACAAGTAATAAGATCTTTGATTTGCCAATTAAGAGATTATACTATGGTTTATTTATTTATCTGGAATTATTTTGCAAAACTCACAATTTGTTCTTATTTCATATAAAAACACAAAAAAATTAGAATACACAGAAAATAGCAATTCAAAATATTCAGTTTCAGAGATCAGGGAAACAAGGGATATTAAAAATAATGTCATTGCTTCTTTGGTATCCTATCTCCAATGACATAATTGGCACCACCATTTTGAGTTTTCATGTCTTCTTAATATACTAATATTTAACTAGAGTTTTTGGTTATAATATTTAAATATAGTTTACCATTCAAAGGGGACCAACTTATACCAAAGATGTACAAACCATAATTGAGGTATGCCTGTTAAGCATTATACCATATGATTTTTCATCCATTCAAAGTTTGTATGAGTCCTTTGGTAGTTTTCAAAAGCATACAAAGGGAATTGGTGCTAAGTTTTTATTCAAGATGGGTTATGATGGAAACTGGATTGGAAAGAATGGGAAAGGAATGGAAAATACCATAAAGGCTTAATAAAGGGATCAATATTCAGGGTTGGTGTATATTGGTGGCAAATTAAAAGTTGGACAATGCTCCAAAATAGTTGAAGTATGCCAAGATTACAAATGTAAAGAGTCCAAGTTACTAGATTAACAAAAATAAAATTTTAAGGTAAATCCATCATTATTTTTGTCAAATCTAATGAGGAATTGGAGTGTATAAATAATGGATAGGTTTTTAATGAAGATGAAGGTAGTATCGTACTACTTCAAAGGGACACATAAGAGTCTCTAAGAGAAGGGTAGAAATTCTATGAAGAAGGAGATAACACAACATCCATTCATGATTACATGGGTAAATGTAAGTTGACTCTAAGAAGAGGATGAATTTTTAATAAAGGCAAAAGCATCAAACAAGAATGAAAATAATCTCCAAAGAGAAAACATTCTAAAGGAGTAGGTAGAACTTAACCAATTCATCAAACTTACACAAGTAAAATGTATAAGGGCATCCCAAGAAGGTATGAAAGATATGAATATTCCATTATTTGCTTCAATTATATAAAAAAAAGGCCATATAACATAATAATGTTGTAATACATATCCTTGTTCATTTTGTTTAATGAATAATCAATGTTTGGCCATGTGTTAGAATAATAAATCTATCACTAAAAATGTAAAGTATTACAAAAGGAATAAAATTTTTTACACCACTCTCCAAGGCAAAGAAGAGATCAAGGTGTAAAAATAAATAAGGATGAAAATTGTAAGGACCACTCTTAAATCAATATGAGAAGAAGGAAATGTTGTCCAAGGATATGGGCAAGATTTATTTCACTCATTGCAGCATGTGTATGCATTGACACATAAAATATTGGAGATTTAAGTCACAACTCCACCCAAATAATTACAAGGGGAATTAAAATAAGGAAGAAGTGTATAAATCTAGTAAGGAGTAAGTTTTTCCAACACCCACAAGTCAAGATATAGAAAATGAAGAATAAGAGCTACCAAAGAAGAAGCCATCAAGGAGAAACAACCCATAAAGGAGTCCCCATCACCATTGTAGGTGGGTAAAGGTAATAAGTTATTTTTGGTCTCACAGAAACACTATTTTATATAATTTAGACTTATCAACAGTCTAAATTTATGAAAACTATCAGAAATAAATTTGTATTGAAAACTATCATAAATAATTATTTGTATTTGTGACAAGTCCAAATTATTTAAAATGATCGTAAATAATTAGTTGTTAAAAACTATCATAAATAAATTAGAATTCATCAAGAATTAATTGGACTTATTACAAATACATCACATCTATATTATATATTTGCAATAAGTCCAAATTATGCGGTCGTTCAAACTAGTTCACAGAGCATGCATTTATAGATAAAAAGACTTGGTGGTTTCTTTCTTAAGGAAAAATAATTCATACATCAATCGGGTTCTGGGATGATATGTGATTTGAAACATCTAGGCTGATTAGGATGCCATGTGTCATCAGTTGATTGGATCATGAACTATATATTTAATTTGATTCAGGTGATGTCCTCATGATCATCAAAGTTTATCTTGTATTTGTGTACCTACCGTATATTGATAACAGTGTTCTATTAGTATATTATTAATATAATCTCCCACATAGTCAATTTACCAAGATTGTGACACATGTTACAATCTCAAGTTCTCACATTATTAAGGTCTTTTATTTGGATTGGTCATCTTTCCACATAACCAAGGTACTGAGATTGTAGCATGTGACACAATCTCAAGAGTTTGTACAAAGTGTAATTTGACAAACTAAAAAGTTGAATAATAATTTCAAATATGTAAATATCGAAGTACAAATCTTGATGCACAAGTGGGACATTCCTAGGTGTAACCCCGAAGACCTTTTCACATACACAGGATTGTTAAAGTGTATTTTGCAAAACACAAAAGCGGAATTGTAAACTCGTAGATGTGTAAATTATTAAGACCATTTACTGAAGACCATTTTGAAGGATGAAAAAATGTAAAGTGGATGTTCCAACAATAAAATATTATTAAATAGATGTACAGTTACCAAAATACTAAATTATCATAGTAGAAAATATAAAACTTAAATGCCGAAGTTTATTTTTGAAGACCCAAAATGTGAAGTGCCACTAAAAATAAATATAAATAAATAAAATAATAAAACATTATACATTATCAAATAATGGACTAAATTTTTAAAAAAAAACACTCATATTTCTCATTCCAAAATTAAGGAAACACCATTTCAAATTTTACAATCCATTTATCACTATGTTTGTTAGTGCCTCGTGGGGTGATGCATTCAAATAGTTTGTTACAATGCCTTTCAAAAAATCAATGAGAACAAGAGTATGACCTCTCCAATTTTTATTTGGTTTCCAACCATAGATGATACTATTTATGAGTATGGAAGGTAAACATGTGTCAGTTTGGTGTGGCTTCCATTTCTTATCCAAGCAACCTGAATAAATTTTTGCTTCTTCTACATCTTTTTTCCCTGCATGAACTAGGATGAACCAAACTACATTGACCCTTCATTCTATATCCCCATTTGTTTGTAGTATCTCAATATTACTTTTATTTCTAGCAACCCGTAATGTGTATTCCACTCCTATAAAATCATCAAGTTTGATAAATAACATATCTCCAATTTGCACATCTTGAGTTGGATCAAATGTAATTTTTATTCTCTTGCTTCTTGGACCAACATACGTACCTGTAAATGCCACTCCAAAATCAAGGTTCCTATCATGAACCATTTTGTACAAATCTCTATGGAGGGGTATGGTGTGATGATTTCCAGGACAAAAATCTCCTATACACTCAACTTCAGAAGGGAACATGCCTTCTCTTATTATATTGTGGATGTTTTAGAAGTAATATGATAGATCCTTCCACTTACTATTTCCAATCAAACCAAACTCATTGAATTACTGTTCATACTTACTCAAGTTATATTTAATTTCTTTTTCACTCTTTTTTCTACTTCTATTTTAGTCTTTTGCAACAATGGAATCTTTAGACATTTCTCTATTTTTCAAGTCCTTGAATTTATTTATTTTTGGATTGCCTTCTAGAAAATTTGGCTCACCATTTTCTTTTGTTCCCCATAATGTAATCAGGGGGAATTTCTATCTCTTATAGAATTTTTGCAACACATAATGGGCTGACCTTGCTCCATGCATAGAAGAAAGTATTGACCTTTTGTCAAGCCTACTATTTCATTTCTTCCCTTCAGCTAGTAACTATTAACATACTCTTTGAAATCCAATACCTCTTCAATCAAATATGGTGTGAAGTTTCTTGTATTTTCACACATCCTATTAGTGTCCATCATCTCTACCACACACCATACATATTTCCTCTTTATGCATTCAGAAAAGTTTCCAAATGTGCCATTGATGTCCTCATGGGTATGTCTTATAGGGAGAAATCCAACCTCAACATCGAGGAAAACACTTTTGTATACAAGGAGACATAAATATTGTAACACATCCTTGTACCAAAAAACATGATTTTGTGAATTTGTAAATATAACATTAGTTCCATATAAGGTTCAACATTTTTTAAACATAACTATGGATGGAAGTACATGTTCTTATTGTCCCCATAATAGTTTTCTAATTAAAGGTATAGCTTGGAAGGAAGTTTCTTGAAGGCACTAATTGATTGTGTTTCTTCTCTATATTTCTTTCATTCAAGGTAGTAGTTGTTAGACATAAGTGCATCTTACAATGGATATTTTGAAGTTTGAGGTTTATATAGTAAAGATATATAAGTATATGGAACTATTGTTTCCATATCCTCAATTACTTGTTCAGTGAGGTGATAGTAAAGTTAGACCCTTCAAGAATGTATAGTAAAAACATTCCCATATCCACCTACACCATGACCATGTGTTACAATCCCTACCATTTTTTAGTTCCCAATTGTACACCCCTAACATTCAACCTTGTATACTTGAGAAAAATGAAAAACTAAAATGAGAAACCATTGATATGTCATTATGACCAGGGAAGGGTTTAACAGCTAAATAGGATTGAACAAAGGAAATGACTAGGAGGCACCTATAGAGGGTATGGTTAATTCCTTGCTACTTTTGGCTCTTCCTAAACCAAGGTGAGAGGACCTAATAAGGTAGCTTTCCCACATGAATAAGTTTAACACATCAATCTTCATGAGGATTATTGGTACAAAAAATGGATAAATGACTAAAGCATAGCCAAACTTATACACTTCACCCATGGAGGCTTGTCACACAAAATGCAAAAAATCTTTATGTCATACACAAGCTACTAAAGATAGATGATGAGATGACTACAATATCCATTTTTAATAAAATATTTGATAATAGGGGTTAAATGAAAAAATATAGGACTAGGATTTCAAGCACAAACTGCAAGCACATTTCAAATACATAAGATATTATGTATCTATAATGCAAATAACACTTATGATATGCAAAAAATGTGTTATATGTAAGTTAAAATGGGGTGAAACTGTATTCATTTGAATGGTAGATAAAGATGTGGATGGCTAATAAGTGAGCATGGAGGAGTTCATAAAATAATGATACTATCTTCATTAAAAAAATTTGTTCAATTTAGAAACCAATAAAAATAAAATCGTGCACAAATGATCCTCAAAATATTAAAAGCAATACTACAAATCACCCTTCAAGAACTTCCTCCAACTGAATATATGAGCTCAGGACTACCCTTAAAAAGTCTATCAATGCTCTAATCCCAAATCTTGAATTAGAAAGGATTTTATAGTCTAATTTTAGACCCTAAATGACTACCATAAAGAAGGCATCAGACAACCAAGCTATTGAACATGTGAAACAAAAAATTGTACTTAAACAATAAGAAGGAATAATAAACCATGATAGATTTCATTTAACAACTAAATCAAAATTGAATATAATGTCTTGAAAATTATATAACAACATAGTATGTGAAATAATTCTGTAACAAGGGAAACATCTTGAATGTTCTCAAAGTTTGCCAATGATTTTATAACAGAAATCAAGTTGACACTAGAAAATCACATTGGGAGGACTCTCCAAGCTATAGCTTCAAACTCAAAAAATTAACCAACCTCTATAAAGGGACAAACCCCCTTTACTTATACAATTATTTATCTATACTTAGCATATTCTTGAAATATGCTCTAACTAGAAAGTTCTTTCATGAGCTTGGATCTTGCCAGATGTTATAATAACCATGATTCCTCAGACTATGATCGTGATTCTATGATGATGAAAGATTTGATGCTAAACCATGACAAAATCTTTGTAGTTATATACATGGAGAGCATTCCCATAAGAGACAAAAAAATTATCTTCTTGTACAACAAACTAAAACATCCCTTTCCTATACCAATGATTATACAAAACTGACTCCAAAAAGGGAGTGCCACTAACGATTAGGGTAAAATGGTTTCCTTGTGGGAAATGAGGAGAAAGAAGAAAGAAGAAAGAGAAATGGAGGAAGAGGGGAAAATATTTCCAACTAGGAAGAAACAAAAATACTCAGTCATGCTCTAGAATCAATGTTGAAAGCCAAATCCTTCGCCAACTTGTTCCAATAATTGTTATCCTTATCAATCATGGAGGTGATATATTTTTGATTTGGGCATACTTGGTATTTTAATTTTACATTATATTCCTCAAGCCAAGTGGTGACTTTCTAAATCATGGCCTATTTTTTCCCAATGAGTGCTTTGAGTCGATATCAAAGGCTCCTTGAGGTACATTAATGAGGATTTTTAAAGTATTAGCTATTTCATCTTCAATCAAATCACTTACACCATCAAGGTTCACCATTTTTTTAAGGGCAACATCTATTTCTTTGGTCACAATCTTGACAGACTGCTCTTCTCCCTTAAGATCAAAGATGCCTTCCTTGAGCACTATCAGTTGATGCTTCACTACCAATTGATACTCTATGGGCCTCTTGTGATCATCTAAAGAAATGATCTTCTCTACCACTAAAGTATTCATGCCTGTATTACATACTTCATCTATTTTGGGTTATATATTCTCCCAATTCTTTACATCTACATTGTAAATGAATATCTAGGTGTCATACTCTTCTTGTTTATCCACTATATCATCTAAACATTCCAACACTAAGTGAATAATCTCTTGGAATCTAGTGTTCAAATATTCTTTCCACTCTTTAGTTGCCCAACCTTTAGATTTCAATTCATCAACTCGATCAAAATAAAGTGAACTCATGGAGAAAAGAGGAGGGTCCAGGGCTCTGCTAGAAGTTGGAGTTACTGATTTGGGCTCAATTAGTAACTTTTGTAAGTACTAGATCATAGCTTGATTATGGGCTTTTAATTCCTCCATGGTGGCTTTATCCTTGTATATTCTATGAGACACCATGCTAGCCAAAACTTTTGAGCTATGCTTCAAATCATTTCTATAAGGTTCCCCTAGATCATACCTATAAACTGTGTAGATTTCAAGGGGAACATCCTTCTTTGGAGCACCAAGTGGGGGGATAGATATCTCCACATTTCTTTGTTTGCTATCAGTAAATGTGGTCCTAGTAAGTGTTTTTGCCTTCTTTAGGGGTTTGGCTTTGTACACCTAGGCAATTTTCATCATATCTATGTCCCTGACTTTACTTGAAACACTCCTTTTCTCCTTAACCTTCTTCTTGACCCAAATAAGTGGTGTAGTCTAGAATCCCATTGGGTTCATTGACCTTGATGCAATTTTTGATGTAGTGAATGGTGACATTACCAAAAAAATTGACAAGGGGAGTATCATGGGAGCCAAATGCAAGCCTAGCACAATTTTCTTAGCTTCTTCATCACTTTTGATTCATTGCCCTCATTTTAAGATCTTATTTTCCCTTCTTTGCTTGGCTTTATCTACTCTAGGACTTCAAACTTTGACCTGAGTTGTTGGGACCCCATGAGTAATCTGTCGATGGGCTTCTTTATTCTATCAGCTAGGTGGCAGGTTTTAAAACTAATTCAACTTTCTTGCCTAATTGGGTACCCTAGATGGAAGAATCCATGGTGTCCTCCTTGTTGCCCTCAAGCAAATCTTCACCAATCACATCCTTGGTGCCTTCATGTCAAATAGGGTCATGAACTTTAATATGATGGAGAACTCCCTAAGGTACTTCAATTGAAGTAGCATCCCTAGAGACTCCTACCTCAACATCTTTATTTAATTTATCAGATTCCTTATTTGGTTTTGAAGGGGTGGGGGTACCCATTTTTAGGCTTGATCCCCCACCTTCCCCAACATTTATTCCTTCCTCAAGTATTAAACTTGACACCTTTGGAGGGAAAGAAACATTTGGTGATGCTTCGACAGCTACAGCAACATTTGATTTTTATTCCCTTTATACCATCACCTTTTCACTACGAGTGGGGATTTGTTAACTATGCATTAGCTCCTCTCCATCCATCTCACTAGATGCATGCATGTTTCCACTCTCTCCAACCTTACCTTGGTTTGGTGGTTGGGTGATGACATTTTTGACAAATGCTTTTGTGTCAGAGGAAAATGTCTCCTTTTTCTAAGAAGCATGGGCATGTGTGGCTGCCTTAATCCCAACCTACACCACATTATCAAAGGCTAGAGGATCATCTAAGAATAAATTATCCTCCTCATCACCTCCATCCTTTACTTCTATGGGATCCTACTCAATGAAAAATCCTACCATCGGGACCTTCACTAGGGTTTGCAGCCTTTCCATTAGAGTCCTTTGCCCTATTTTCACTTGAGGGGGAGTAAATTTATGTTGTATATTCATTAACTTGGAAATAGGTTTTCCTTCATTTGAATCCTCATCATCACTCGTGTTCCTTAGCTTTTGGGCATATGAATATTTCTCTATTGTTCTCTTCAAGGAGGTTTCTTTGGGAGGCATATTTTTTAATGTGACTTCCTTCTTCTTCCTAGGACTCCTAGCCAGAGGTTGCAATACTTTTTTGGCCTCTTTTGTCTAGGTTGCTCTAGCTCTTCCTCTACTCCCATCTTTCTTGTGTAGGTCCTCAATGAAGGATCAACTACAGGTTGTTGTCTAGGTGGATCAAGTGGGGCAATAGTTGGAATGGTTGGCATTGTGGGAGTGTCCTCATTCATAATGGATATGGGAGTGGCACTAGCTAGTTACACTTCCCTTGTAGTAATCTTGTCCCAATTCTCTACCAGACTTGTCACTTTTAAGAATGATAATCCTGCTTTGGATCAAGAGGTTTTTACTGATTCTACATCAATATTTTTATAGAAATAAATATCACCTACCTTTCACTTCCCTTTGCCTTTTTCTACTACTGGTGGGGCTGAACGATCAATCATGTATGCTATAAGGAATGATTTTAGTTATGTAACTTATCAAAATTATTGGAGGGTAGGGGTGTCATGTGCATCGAGATCAACCCTGTGTTCCTTCAACCACCTAAATGTTTTCCTCATAATCTTAAAATCCCTCCATGCCATGGAGTCATTCTCCTTGGTAATGAATTCAACATGTGTTATAAGCTGCATTTCAACATTATCCTTTGTGTATGTTTTTTCTAGTGTCATCTTGTCATCCACCATGTCTTTAGGAAGGAGAGTAATGTTGTAAGTGAGAACTTCCTATAACATCAGCCTCATGTAATCTAATTTCTTGACATCTTATTCAATGGTATAATTAGACTAAATATCCTCATAGTGTGCTTGGTGAAATATTACACCTATTGCATTATTTATAAACCACCTTATGTCATAGTTGGGTCTAGGTAGCATTTTTTCAATTCGATAGTATCCCATTTCCTACTCCAATCCTTTTGCTTTGGCTAGAGAAAGACATGTGTAGTATCTTATCTATATAGAAAACTTGAAAGGCTTATTGATCTTCTTGGTGGTAATCATCTCATGTAGATGCACCATTTTCCTACTTAATTCCATTACTGTAACTTTGTTATCCACATACCTTGGAAAATTATGAGGGGTCCCCGAGTAACCACTCACCCTGATGTATGTGAATGTTCTGAACTGAATGTATGAGGTACCGAATCTATCAATTACCTCTCAAGCTACCTTGGACATTCTATTCAGACTTATTAAAGGGTAAAAAATGCTCATCATAACATTGAAGAAGTATTTATACACTCTGCATAAGTTATTTTTGAATCCTTCTAAAGTCATGTTTGGGTATACTTCATATATCCTCATTTTGAAAGGGTTCCTTATGAGCCCTGGTAAATTCTTGTTGTGTACCAAGATATACATCAAATAGGAAGACATGTAAAAGGTACTTATGAATGCTTCCTTTAAAAATATTTTACTATGAAGTTACATCATTTGATTATACAAATTATCACTCAAGACAGTTGCCCAGTCTAATTTCTTCTCTCCTTCCAACACACAGATTAGGATCAAGAACATCCACGATTCAAACTTTTTTTTAGTGGGAACACCATAGATTTAGTCCACCATGGAAATCATGTATCGAGGTAATTCACTAAAATCTGTTAGCTTCAAATTTTTTGACATTCAGGACACTTTTTGCCTCTTCTTAACCAGCCAACAAGAGTTCACAATGTCCCATACCACCTTGTCTTTTTCTTCTATGTAGTGTTGGCACTCATCCAAAGTAAGTGTGATACTCTCAAGTTGGGGAGGAATTATAAGCATAGTTTTGAGGGCCTTAGGGGTGAATGAACATATAATTGATTGACTTCCATCCAAGACAGCCCTAGTGTCTAGGTGATAAACTTTGGCACAAGCAATAACTAGCTCAGGATACAGGGCAGCTAAAGGAAATGTTGTCATAGGGACAATTTAAATCATGTCAATGTTGGAGACAACTGGGAGAGGGTTATGTCTCTATAAAACATTTAACAAGGTCATAAAATCCTACCCTTGAACATTCATGTCTCTAATTCCATCAAGAATAAAGGTGATATTACTCTTTATGATGTAAAAGATGTGGCCATTTTTCCTTAATTTATTAAATTCAATATTCTAGAATGAATTCCTCACACTAACAACCCTCCAAATATCCTTAAACTCACTTTAAAAACACAACACTAGAGAGTCAAGGGACACTTACTGACAATTATGAGAGTTGCATGTAAATAAAGTTAGAAAATCCTTGAGGAATTCATTGTGATCACTATTTTTGTGTTGCACATCATTATGGAACATAAATTACTTAAAGGCACAAATATTAACTCTGAATGCAAAGGGTGAAATCAAATGAAAATAAATGTTTAGTTATAAACCCTCACATTTTGAGATTAGGGTTACCATTAATGCTTCAAAATGAAATGGCTAATCACCAAATGACACATTAATTATTTGAGTAGCTTTTGAAAAAAAAAGGGAAGTGTGCTAACATTTATCCTTTACAACATGTGGAGCCACCCAAGAAATATTTACACTTTAGTGCTTTCTCGGGTCCTCTGAGACTTTTTTGCACCCTTTCCATCACCATATCCTTTTGGTGCAATGGTGCAAGATATATCAAGCCTTCAACAGAGTATATAGATGTTACATGTCATTACCTCAGTCATCTAGGCCTTTAGGTACTTTTTGAACCTTGCCTAATTTCAAAGTGAGGAAATCTTTAAAAAGGGCCTGACACTTAAATCTCTGAAAGCCTATCATGTGTCCTAAATCTTAGATTGCATGTTTGGGAACTCACACCTTAAAGACCTTGTAAACCTTTCCCATTGAAAGGTAAGTGAGGCAATCTTTAAATGAGGACTGACACACTAGAATCTTTAAAAGCTGACACATGACATCCTTTTCAACTTATTTACTTAGACAGTTAACCCCTAGGAACTTTTTGTACCTTGCCCATAAAAACTAAGTGGGATATTATTTAAAAAGGATCCCAAAACTTGAACCCCCTGAGAATCATCCATGTGTCCTAATAATATGTGAGTTCATATTCTTGGCCACTTTTTTACCTTTGCACCATTGTTTTGATATGGGAAGGAGTGCAGGATTCTCTTGATGCTTGAAGATATTCTCATAAGTCAATCATTAAAACCATTGAAGGTGCAGTAAGGCTACTTCCTTCGGATCTATTGAGAATATATTCTATCTTCAAGAAATACCCCTTTGGATTTTGGGTAGGAGCGTAAGAACACTCCCACCTGATAAGACAAAGGAGATGATTAATTATAAACATATATTCAAATCTAGTGAGGGATTGGGGCAAGCGATTGAACATTAATACTCATTTAGTTTGGACATGAGAATTTTAGTGAGAGGAGCCCAATTTCTCTAGTTCAATTTTCAGAACTAACATAGGCACCTTCTCAGGGACAGGTACCCCCAGTGGGTACATAAAGAACACTAAACTGGTCACCTATCCATTGGGTCATGGGTTCAAAGGATTTCATCACAGAAAAACAAAAAAAACATGTTAAGGGTAATTAGAGTTATGAAAAGGCAACCAAAAATAACAACAAAGGAAAAGGAAAGACACAAAATATACAAATATGAAACATAATGGGACTAGCAAGACAAAAAAGGACAACACACCATATACATATATATAAATGTAATCATGGGCTTAATCTAGGAAATGCTTGAGATGTCTACCATTAACTGACAGTTCTAAAATCTCTCCATTAATATCTCTAAATAGAATGTATGATTCCCTATCTGATAATCAATAACATAGGGGACCATCCATATGAAATCAAATTTACCATGTTTTCCCCTTTCCTCATGCCTGATATCTTATAATAGAACTAGATCACTGATCTAAAAAGCTCTTAGGGTGAAATTCTTGTCAAAGATACTTTTGAGATGCTCCTTGAACTTTACATGCCTTCACGAGCTCATCTTCAAGAATCATCAATTTTGATGATTCGATCAATCCTTTCTTCTTATTGGTTTATTTCTTCTTCATTCTCAACCATTTGTTGCATGAATTGGTAAGTGGTAAACTATAGGTTTAGGGGCAAGACAACGTAAGTTCCATAAAAAATCTCAAAGTGGTTTTTCCCAATAGATCTCTTTGGTTTAATCCTATCCACCTAGAAAGTGAATTTTAACTATTCACCCCACTCTTTCTTGTTGTCATCCAAAGTTATTTTGATGATCTTTAACATATTCTTATTACTAGACTCAACTTGCCCATTTCCTTATGGATTATGATTGGAAGCATATGATAAATCAATCCCATAGTCTTTGCATAATGGATGTAGTTGTTTGGATCTAAAGCACATAGCATTGTACACATGATTTTGACTGGCACCCTAAATCAACAAATCACCTTATTTAATAGGAAATTAATGACTATCTGGTGGGTTGATCTCCTAGTGAGGATTGCTTCAACCCATTTTGTGAAGTAGTTGGTAGCCATTAGGATCCATTTGTGACCAGCACTTGAGGCATATGATATTTCACCTATGAATTATATCTGCCATTTCTTGAAAGGTCCCTTAATAGAGACCATCTATAAGGGAAGTGATCTGGATGCCTTGATTCTTCTAGAGAACCACTAACATTCTCCACATCTTACCATCACAGCCACATCTTTGAATAATGTGGGACACCAATACCCAACCTTTAGAATTTTGTGTTTAGTGTCTTTAGGAGTGAAGTGACCACCACACACACCACTATGGAACTCTGTAACTAGTAAAGGGATCTCATTCTCCACCAAACATCTCAAGAGAACACCATTTAGATTCCTCCAAACTAGGTCATCTTGTAATAGGAGATACTTTTAGTATAATAACTTTAGTGTCCTTTGATTTTTATCTAAATGGGAAGGACAATTTAGACTCTTCAGATAATAGACTATATCTTTGTACCATGGAGATTGGTTGTACTTAGATTTAGGGTTATCAACCACCCTTTCTATATTTTTCACTTCCACAACCTATAAATTTGATTTGATCATTAGCTTAGCCAGACCCATGCCTCTACCTAAATTAGTAGTCTATATCTCCAAATCATATTCTTGAAGTTTATTGACCCATCAGCACCTTTTGTCAGTAGATTCATTTTGAGTTAATATGTCCTTCACCATTGTGTGAGGCATATAGGCCACAATCTTCAAACTTAAAATGTAAGATCTAAATTTCTCGATACCTTTAAAAGGGTAAAAGCTTGTTTCTCCATTATGGTATATCTCAGTTCAGATCCTTGTAACACCTTACTAAAAAACAAATTGGTTATTCATAACCTTCATCATTCTTTTGTAGCAGCACTATAGCAATAGTGTGTGTAGAGGCAAATGAAAAGATTTGGGAATCTTTTCTATAATCCAAACTATCAAACACCAAGGTAATTTTCAAGGCAACTTTGATATATTGAAATGACTAGGTGGCCTTCTCCTCCCACTTTATAGTTTAATCTTTCCTCAACATTGAAGTGATAGGTAGGGCAATCTCTACAAGGTTGGAAACAAACTGTCTAATGAAATTAATATAGCCAAAGAAAGATTGAATACCTTTCTTGGTCTATGGGATGGGTACTTTGTTGATGGCCTCCACCCTTTTAGGGTCTATTATGACACCTTGTTGGGACACAATGAATCCCAGTAAATTTGCCTTTTGTACTCCAAAGTGGTTTTTTCTAAGATTGAGGGAAATCCCAAACTCCCTGCATCAAGTGGTCACTTATCCTCTTATAGTACATTATAACATCATCTTGGTATACAAAAATGGACTGGTTGATTAATTTGGTGAAGGCTACATTCATGACTCTCTAGAAAGTGGTACCTACATTCATCAAACCAAAAGGCATTCAGACATACACATAGGTTCCTCATGGGGTAGTGAAAGCAATCTTGGACCTTTTAGACTCCTTTACCACCACCTAGTTATAACTAGATAAGCCATCCAGAGTTGACAATAGCTTAGATACAGTGGCATCTTGGAGCATGTTATCCATGTTAGGTAATGGATAATTGTCCTTCAGAGAAGCCTTGTTTAGGTTTCAAAAATCAATGTAGAGCCAGATGTCTTCATTTTGATTTCTAACAGGAACCAGGTTCACTACCCATGATGAATACCTGATGGGTTAAATGATCCCACTATCTCTTAATTTTTTCAATTCTTCTTACATCTTAGTGGATAAGATGGGGTTGATGGCTCTCTATTTTTGGTAGAATGGTTTTGCATCAGGGTGAAGTGGAATAACATGCTAGAATAAATCCTCCCAATAATCCTTCAACTCTAAATATGACCATGCTAAGCAATCTTGGTAATTTTTTAATAGCATGATGAATGTTGCCTTCTCCCTTTCACTGAAGTGAGTACTGAGCCAAATCTTCCTTAGATTTTTCATTATCCTAATATTATTCTCAATCACATCTTTTGACATAGAAATGTTTCTATATTTAACTCTATCAACTCCATCGAAGGCTACTTCTAGACTAACCAATCCCCTAGGGATATTATTAGTCCTTAACTAGTTTATTTTTGTTCCATACAAGGTTTATTTTCCATCACAGACCTGTATCATAAAGTCCCACTTTATAATGGTTCCCCCAAACTCATCTATATAGCACATAAACCTTTTTATTTGGTCATCATTATCAAATACTTGCTAATGATCAATGTTATCTAGGACAGAGGGTCTTACCAATGTCTCAACCTCATACTCACAAAAAGGATTTCCATGTTTAGCTTTAAATTATGCAGCCCTCTTCACTAGAATATTTGCTATGTGATTAAGTTCTTGGGCATAGTACTTAATATTGAAGACATCAAACCACTCCAAATAGTCCCATAAAACATTATAGTACTACTTCAATCTCTTCTACTTCATGGTGTAAATAGTCTGGACCTGTTTCACCACCAATTTTGAATTACCCTTAACTAGTAACTTCTTGAATCCATATTCATGAGTGATTTAGAGGCTAATCAAAAGTTCTTCATATTCTATAATATCTTTCATGTACTCAAAGGCCAATTAAAGAGAGTATCTATAAATCTGACCCCTAGGGGTATAAAAAACAACCCCATCCCCATTTTTGATACTTGAACATGCTGCATCAAAATGCATGATCTAGATGGAGTCTTCAACATTAACACCAGAGTCAGGAGGTAGTTCTATGTACTCAATACTTCCCATAAAATTCCCAATGTTTGTATCCATATATAACACTTCATTCAATTGGTACTTAGGATCCTCTACGACATGAAGAAATTGAAACTCATGGTTTAAGCAAACCATTTTCCCATTTAGAGGTATAGTGGCATAGGATAGATCCATCTGAACACTACCTCTAATACTAGCATCCCATTTTTTGGATAGCAACATACCCCATTTTGGCAAGCAATCTATAAAAATGACATCCATACTCAAAATTTTATCAAGGTATTACATTAGTTACATCACCAATCCTTTGACCACAACAATAATAGGTACTTTTCTATAATCCATGGTGAGACATCATCCATATGATGTAGTTATCCTTATGCAAAGTTCATTCAACATAGCTAGTCACATGATATTACAAGATGCACCAGAGTCAAACATGTAATTGTAGATAATTACTCCATTAATTAGCAAGGTGGTATAAAATGAGTCAACATCCATCTAACTCTCTACCAATGTTATTCCTAAGTATACCTCTAGGTGATGCTCAGGAGACCCTAAGGTGTTCTCACCTTTCATAAAGAGAGTGATAGGAAGCTTAGCTCCAACAATTTCATTGGTAGTGATTTTCTCTATGAATCCCAAATACTCAAAAGCTCTTTTCCTATTCTCTAGGATTCCAATAAATTCTACAAAGGGTCTCATGACTTTTAGTTGACTTAATACATGGGACACATCACAAATACTATATTTGGCCAAAGGAGTGTTAGCAAGTAGGCTTGTAACATTTTCATTTTAGATTTATTCTTCGAGAGTTAGGGGAACTAGCATTCTTAACTTCACTTTTCAAGGGAGGATTCCTAGGTTCATCCTTCCTAGGAATGTTAGATAACAAAGTAATTTGATTATTGGCTTGGGTATTGTTGATAATTTTGACTCCATAAGTCAAATTTCCACCCTTGTTGAAAAATTCTTGAAAATCCATAGTTAAAAGGCCTCGAGGTTGTCTAGTTGATTTAGGGGGTTTTCTTTCACTTGTCTTGTTCTTTACAGGAAAGAACAGATGTTGACTAGAGCAGTTGAAAGGAGCAAATTCTAAAGATAAATTTAGGCTTTACAAGAAGAAGGGTCCTTTACAGGTTTCCCAAAAGGTTCTTTCCATTTGGTAAGGTTATTCATAAAACCTTGAAGGGAAATTGATAAAATTTTGAGGGATTTTCTTTCAGCTGAAAGCTCCATTTGCAATATTTTGGGTTCCTTCTGTTTGAAAAAGGGCATTTTTAGAGATAAAGCAGACCACTTCATTTTTCCAAAGGACAATTTAGAAGGGCTTGACATTTTTACTAAAGGATTTTTCAAGTTGACCAAGACAACTTTTCTAAAAGACCGCTTTCAAAAAATCTGAGGGTGCATTTCACATTTGCCAAAGGGATGTTTTCTTGTAGAATGGATCTTTTCTTGTCAAAGGGACATATTAAAAAATGTTGAGGGACACTTTAGAAATATTGAAGGGCTCTTTCCCTATGGAAAAGGTTATGCCAAAAAAATTAAGGGTTATATTCCCTTCAAAAAAGTCCACTTGGAAGTTCTGAAGGGTCACTTGAGAAGCCAAAGGATAGTTTGAAAAGACCTGAAGGGCAATTTGTAAAAACCTGAAGGGTATCTACCCTTCAGGAAAGTTCTTAACAAAACCTGAGGGGACACTTTGAAATCCCAAAGGGTTATTTCAAAAAGGAAAGAATTCCTTCAAATTTTTTATCCATTTGAAATGCAAAAAGGAAATAATTTAGACTTTTTGTCTGAGGAAAAATGCCGAAGGACCTTTACAATTTTTTCAAAGGGTTACATTACCTTTGAAAAAGACCATTCAAAAAAAATTGAATGGTAGAATCCCTTCAAAAGGATAAATTATAAAAAGTATGAAGGGTTATTATCCCTTCAGAAAAGAACTTTACAAAATAGTTGAATGGCATATGCCCTTCAAAAGAGGGTAATTTTAATTTTTCCAAAGGGTAGAATCCCTTCAGGAAAGTTCACTTCGAGGATTTTCAAGAGATCATTTATTTCACTAAATGGTTCATTTCAATTTATCAAAGGGTGAGAGGACCTTAGTAAAAATTTGAAGGAAAGGCTCGAGAGAGGAAGAAACTAATGAAGGGACCAAGACAAAATTTGAAGGAATTCCTTTAGACAAATTATCCAAAAGACTTAGCTACAAGAAATTATCCAAAGAAATAAAAGCCTAGAGGTCATTTTCAAGTTTTCAAAGGGTATTTTAAAAAAAGAGGACCATTGCAAAAATCTAAAGGGCTTGTTAAAAATCCCGAAGGGTAGTTCCATAAACCTGAAGGGTCACTTTACAAAAGCCAGAGGGTAAGTTTCATGACAAAGTGACCTAAGCCAAATGCCCAAAGTATTTTTGAAGTATAAGTCACTAACAAAGAGGCCAAAGAGAAGAATTCCTTTGGACTTTTTATCTGAAGGAAATAGATAATGAATGATAATTCCTGTAGATAATTTGTCCATGGGAAAGTGATAAAGACATAGGCCTGAGGAAGGATTTACTTTGGAAAGAAAAGACTCAGACAAAAGTCTATAGAAATAAACAAAGCTAGAGGAAAAAGGAAGAGACCAAACAAATTGTCTATAGGAAATAGATAGAGATGAAGAACCATAAAATGTAAGAGATTTCAATAGCCAATAAATAGGATTAGACACATATAAGATATGTAGCCGTTCCAAACATGACACTTTTAGTTATAAAATAAAGACTCATTCGCATGAAGAACTCAAGGAGTTTAACATTAGAGAGCTTAACACAAAATTTCATGCATGCGCTCTCTTTAATCTGATCCTTTCAAACATTTCTAGCAGTTCAAGTGAAGTTATAAATTTGGATGTGGCGTAACTTCTTCATACAAGTGGAGTTCAATATTCTTAATTTATAGAGTTAACTAGTATCAAGTGCCACTTCTACTTATGCTTTCCATGTAAAGGAGGACTGCTCTTGTTCTAACTCAGCTTTAAATCAGTTCAAGCTTGACTTAAGACATCCAAGATTGGCATAGATTTCATGCATGGGGTAGATTAGTCTCAAGCTTGGGCCCACCATCCATTTTCAACACCAAGAGCTTTCATGCGAGGCATAAGACAAAAATAGATTTTATTTGAAGGTTGAAATAACACAAGTTAGACTGAGTTGACTTCTTCTATTTTTAGCACCAACCTCTTGGTTGTTGTATCTTTTTGTATATAACTTGGCTTCTTAGCCTTGAATTGTATCTTGTTTTTTGCAAGACCATATTCTACCAAAATTTATGTTATGTAACCTTTTCAGATTAATAGAAGGATAGTTTTTAGACTCCAAAGTGTTGGTATAGTGTATTTATGTCATTGATTTACATATGTGATAGGATTTTCTTCCTTATCAAGTCTTGATTCTTACATAGTTACTAGTTAAATAGATTATGCAGGTCATGTTATATGTTTAACATCTCTTGGATGATGTTATAGTGGATATAAGTGACTGGTTAGTGCCTTGAATTATGCCTATTCCTTCATCTCCCTCAAGCTTTGATCAACAAATAGAAACTTTTCATGAATATTGATGCATAAGGGTCATTTGAAAATAAAAATTTAGTGTTTTTAGAAGCTCAAATTGAGTGGATCAATCAAAGTTTAGATGTATCACCATCATTAGGTAGGATCTCCCTTCAATTTTATTTCTTCCCTTTTCCTAGGCAGTTCATAGCATAGACTAGAGATCCTAATTGATACACCAAAGGGAGCTAGCCCTTATAATCTAGAGACTCAATCCACTAATTAGGTTACCCACAACCTACGATTATTTCCATGTTTTAGTAGATTGTGAAGGCCTAAAACTACCTTTAAAAAGGTGCAAGTCTGATTGACAACAATTTTTGGCATGCCTGTTAGTACTATTTAGAGTTGGTCTTGGTGAAATTGTAGTTGTAATAGTGTTCTTCATGAAGTATCTGGTGAATTCAAGCTCAAGTAGTTGCTTCTAATAGTCCAAGCATAGTTTCAAAGTATTTCTATTCTTATTGCATTATCATGAATGAGTTTTAATGGATATGATACCAATGAGTCTCTTTACGAGCCTAATCAGCCTTATCAAGAGTATTATCAAAGCTATGTTGAGCCTTATCATCCTTATTATCAAGATCATGATGTTTACCTTCCTTATGATCTATATCAATCTCAAGATTAGTTTTCACCTTTCCCACATGGATATGATGTTGCATATCAGTAGCCTTGCCTTTAAGAAAGAATGAATGAAATAGAACTCAGAATACTAGCATATGCAAGAAAAGTTTATTTTAACTCTCAATATGAGGAAGTGAATGGTCTCTTTCACATGTGTCCAATGGTCTAGAAGACATAAATGGGCTATGTATTCTTGTATTGGAGAATATGGAGGCTTGGGAGAGGCAGAAAAATAAGTTGAACCACTTGTCTAAAAAGGGTTTTTGTGTTCTTTATTATCATGAAGTTCTTAATCATACCTAGTGTGTGCCAAGGGAGCTTCCTAGTTGTATTCAAGAGCCTGTTCATGAGGTTAATCCTTCTTATAGCCCCCTTTCTTCAACACTCATGTCTCAAGCACAAGTTGTCCATGAGTATAAGGAGATTTTAGATTTTGATGAGGTAATGCCCAAGTGGTAGGAATAGAATACAGAGGTCTTTAAGAGTTTCTCTTTCCCTCCTCTCCGAAACTCCCTAGATAATTCCATTATTCTCAAAATTCCAAAATTCGATCATGAGCAACCTCCCATGCTTCATTCTCCCTCTCAAATAAATGAATTTTATCACCTTCCCACCATCTCCCTTCTTTAGGAGGAACCTATTCTATGGAATATTAAAAAAGAGGCTGAAGCTATAGTTCAAGTTCTTACAGAGTGTGTAAAGGATGCTTCAGGTATGTTTGAGAAATAATTTCCTATTGATACTTCACTTAAGGTTGTAGTTGAGAATCCAATTATAGTTAAGAATGAGAAGGTTGATCTTGATGTGGAGGAACTCGAAGAGGAGCTAGTATAAATTGAAGTCATAAATGAGTTATAGGTATCTCCTAATGAGAAGGATCTAGATAGCTTTCAAGGTGATTCTATTCAAATAAATCAAAATGAGGAACAAAAAGATATTTGGTAGCTATACTCTGAATCTCTACAAGAGATTGAAGAACTTTGTATGGATATTTTTTCTATTGAAGAGCATGTTTATGAGAAATCTGATCAAAAATAACCTATCCAATATCATAATACATATTGGTTTGCCTATTCAAAGCTTCTTGAAGAGCTGGATGAACTTGCAGTAGTTGATAAGAAGGATGTGGTCACTCAAGAATAATGCATAGATGAGATATCACTTGACAAGGTGGTAGATGATGTTAGGTTGTGGAGCTAAAAGCTTCATTGATGCAGACATGGAGAAGGCCATTCGAGGAGTTGCTAGAGTGTCACAGACACCGGCGTCAGTCAGGCCAACTGACATCAGCAGGAAAGAGATAGGAAGCAACTGACGTCGGTCAGAGATCGGTCGGCGTCGGTGACCCCAAAGCAGATAGGGACCGACGTCAGTCACCTGTGTGGTTCGGACTGCGGATGTTACAGGCAGTTAGCTAATGAACCAAGTGTTTGCATGTCAAGAGCTATGTTTAGACTCAAAGCTGTGGATCTAATTATTGTAATTAGGTGTCTAATTATTGTTTGGATGAGATCTATATAATAGACTCATGTATTATATTGTAAGTTGTTCTAGTTTGAGTTGAGCAAAGTTTGCTTCTTCTGTGTGTGAGGTGAGCAAGGGTGTTCCTCCTAGTTCCACAGCAGTACCAAGGTGGGTGTTGGTTTTGGAGAGTCAGCAGGATTCTTCAGGGGTGTAGGATCTTGGTCAGCAGGTGTGCATGGCCTATATAGGAGATCTACATGGTAAGTAAGATCATTGATCTACAGGTGTATGTGTGTGCATGATCTAGGTTTGCAAGTGTGCAGAACTAGATTGATTTATAGGTGTGCAAGATTAGGGAGGACAGTAACACAACAGGGAGCAGTATCAGGCAGGATCTACTTGGAGTATAGGTGTGTACTCAGAGCAAAGAGGAAGGCAAGGAAGTTCCTTCCATAAGTGAGATTAGATTGGGTTGCAGGTTGTTGCAGTTCAGGGGAGATCTACTTGAAGTACATTGAGTACTTGTGGAGTGCATGGAGCACTTGTGGTGTGCATGGAGCACTGGAGGTAAACACCAACTCTGTGTTTGAGTTGGGTGTTGGGACCTAAGAGAGAGAGCTTTGAGGGAAGATTTACTTTTTATGCCCTAGAGGTGTGGGAGCCCTAGAGGTGTGTAAGGAAGAAGAACTGTGGCAGTCTTCTTTGTTGTATTTCCTTCTGAAAGAGTTTTAATACAAGTTGTGTATTGTCTCTCATATCATGTGTTATTTTTGAATTCTAGTTACTTGTTGATTCTGGTTATTTCTGCATATTAAGTTGCTTGGTAATCAATTATGTGCTCCCGATTCATATCCCAACACGTGGTATCAGAGCTAAGGTTGCAGGGAGCAAGTTTTGTGTTTGGTTATAGGTCACTCTCAAGGATTTCTGATTGAGTGGGAGTAGAGCAATGGCAAATGAAAGTAAGCTAAGATTGGAGGAGTTGAAAAGCACAGATGGTCTCTTACGGTCTTATGGAAAGAAAGAGCAGGTAAAAGAAGAATGTTGGTTGGTAGTAGATCAACATGAAGGAACTAAAGATGCAGATGTTGCAGGTGTTGTTACACAAGATGCTCTGGGAGGTTTCTTGGATAAAGTTGAATTTTGGTTAATAGATTCGGTTGCCTCTTTCCATGCAGCCCCAGGTAGAGGAGCTGGTGAGCCTTGTCAAAGAATTGGCAAAGGGGAAGTGAAGCTGAAATTACAGGCGGCCAACACATGGGTGTTGAAGGAGGTCATGCAGGTCCCAGGTTTGGAGATATGGCTAATTTCTTCAAAAAGGTTGGGTGATGAGAGATGCACAAGAACTCTCACAATGGATGCACTTAAATTAGCTGGTGGTAAGAAAATAGGTACTCTTTATCTACTTGTTTATATTACTGATTCTTCTTCTGTTATAGAGACGTGGCTTCGTAGGCTTGGTCACATGAGCAGGAAGGAAATGCATGTTCTTAAGTGGAAGATAGATATATTTGATAAGCTTAAGAACTGGAAATCCTTGGTGTTCTTGGAGGAGATGGTGGACAGAGACCAGTGGATGGGGCTAGATACTTCTGAGCAGGGCAGTTTGGACATGGGGATTGATTCAAAAGAACTCGCAGGTAAAAATTCATCACTCAAAGGAAAACATAGGTATCGGCATCAATAGGAAAACTGACATCAGCAGTAGGTAAGACCGATGTCGGTCACTAGGACCAACGTCGGTAGGGTTGGTAGTCAGGATAGGCACATGAACTGATGTCGGTCGGATGCAGACTGTGTGGTGATCGATGTCGGTCACTGTAACGAATTTTGGGTGGACAGCAAGCTGTCAAGGAGTCTCAAACACCCATATGGAGGACTAAAGATGTAAGTAAGCCTCAAATTCGTTGTTCCTCTTCTTTATACTAGTTGCTAATTTCAGAGCAGGAAGGATCCAAGAAATAGTGGGAGCATGGCAGGGATTTGATGCAGAACCAAGTGGAGATTTGGTAGGGTTGCCAGCCAGTGTGAAAGCACAGAGACGAATGGATTCCTTAGTTGAAGAATAGAGTGAATGAACACGTGAGATGGAAGACCAGGTCATATGGTCTTGAGGGAGCTGTAGGATAGTGGTACAGGGTTTGACAGGTGGATGACAAAGAATGGCTTTAATCAATGTCAGGGTAACTACTGTGGTTTGTCTTACCAGGGGGATGATGAGTCACGACATCATTTTGTTACTGTATGTGGATGGTTTTCTAGCTAGTAGGTTTGTACATATAGGGTTGTGTTGAGATAAGGGTAGGATTAGTTCAGTGGCATGTCATGAAGAATTTGGAGTAGCAAAATTCTTTAGCATGGGAGACACGGAGATCACAGGTTGATTTTGTCTCCAATGGGAGCTGATGTGAATCATGTGTTAGCAAGGTTCATTATGCATGATGCAGAGCTGAAGCACACTAAGGGCTGGACAGTTTAGTGTCTGAAATCACATGAGGTCTAGTATAGACTTGAGTTTGCCCAAGCAGTGGGTGTTGTCAGAAAGTTTGGAGCCGATCTAGGAAAGAAGCACTGGAGGGCATTTCAGTGGATTCTCAGGTATTTGAGATGGACCGGCAGTAGGTATACATGTGATGCAGGGTCAATTTCTTTTCTACATGTGTTTGTAGATGCGAATGTGGTAGGTTACTTGGATGACAGGAGGTGCACCACGGGATGTGTGGTGGTTAGTCTTCAAGTGGGAGCTTGAAGAGGGATACAATCTAGGAAATAGATTAGATGGAGTACAGGTATAGGTATAGTGCAGATATTTATCTCCAAGTGGGAGATTGTTAGGTTGTGGAGCTAAAAGCTTCATTGATGCAAACATGGAGAAGGCCATTAGAGGAGTTGTTGGAGTGTCACAGACACCGGCGTCGGTCAGGCCAACTGATGTCGACAGGAAAGAGACAGGAAGCAACCGACGTTGGTCAGAGATTGATCGGCGTCGGTGACCCCCAGAAAGATAGGGACCGACGTCGGTCGCCTGTGTGGTTCGGACTGCGGATGTTACGGGCAGTTAGCTAACAAACCAAGTGTTTACATGTCAAGAGCTATGTTTAGACTCAAAGCTATGGATCTAATTATTGTAATTAGGTGTCTAATTATTGTTTGGATGAGATCTATATAATAGACTCATGGATTGTATTGTAAGTTGTTCTAGTTTGAGTTGAGCAAAGTTTGCTTCTTCTATGTGTGAGGTGAGCAAGGGTGTTCGTCCTAGTTCCACAGCAGTACCAAGGTGGGTGCTGGTTTTGGAGAGTCAGCAAGATTCTTTAGGGGTGTAGGATCTTGGTCAACAGGTGTGCATGGCCTATATAGGAGATCTACATGGTAGGTAAGATCATTGATCTGCAGGTGTATGTGTGTGCATGATCTAGGTTTGCAGGTGTGCAGAACCAAATTGATTTGCAAGTGTGTAAGATCAGGGAGGACAACAACACAATAGTGAGCAGTATCAGGCAGGATCTACTTGGAGTACAGGTGTGTACTCAGAGCAAAGAGGAAGGCAAGGATGTTCCTTCCATAAGTGAGATCAGATTGGGTTGTAGGTTGTTGCAGTTCAGGGGAGATCTACTTGAAGTACATTGAGTACTTATGGAGTGCGTGGAGCACTTGTGGTGTGCGTGGAGCACTGGAGGTGAACACCAACTCTGTGTTTGAGTTAGGTGTTGGGACCTAAGAGAGAGAGCTTTGAGGGAAGATTTACTGTTTATGCCCTAGAGGTGTGGGAGCCCTAGAGGTGTGTAAGGAAGAAGAACTGTGGCAGTCTTCTTTATTGTATTCCTTCTGAAAGAGTTTTAATACAAGTTGTGTATTGTCTCTCATATCATGTGTTATTTCTAAAATTTAGTTACTTGTTGATTCTAGTTATTTCTGCATATTAAGTTACTTGGTAATCAATTGTGTGCTTTCGTTCATATCCCAACAGATGACAAGTAGTATGAAAAAGATCAAGTAGTATTTGACGAGTTTGTCTTTGTTGGTGATTGGTTTTTTGTTGATGACTTATTTGAGAAAATGCTAATAAATTTGGTAGATAATAAAAATCCCTTGTGAAAGGTTATGATTAATAAACATCCTGCCTTGCAACTTGTACCATTTCTTGGAGTGACTGAGTTTATGAATTTCCCATTTGATCCAAGTGGATCATGCTTTGTCATGGTTAGCTAGGTTCTTTGTTAGTTTGTTTTCCTCCAAGTGTTGTTCAAACACATTAGTTTAATCTATTTTATCCCAAATAAGTGTTTGTTTTCACATTTTCTTTGCTTAGTTAGGCTTCCCTGCTTTGTGTATTTCCCTTCCTTTTTGGAGGATGAAGGTTATCTCATACTAAAAGAAAGTTTACAGTCATGGATCATATCTGTCATTTCTTTGTGAATTCAAAACTCATGTATATGGCTAGGTTTTCCAAGCATAGTAGGCATGTTTCCCAACTGAGTCACCAAAATGTTGACAATTTTAACCCCACAGGTCAAATTTCCACCCTTGCTAAAAACCCTTGAAAATCCATAGTTAACAGGCCTTGAAGTTGTCTAGGTGATTTAGGGGGTTTTCTTTCACTTGTCTTGTTCTTTTCAGGAAAGAAAATATGTTGACTAGAGTAGTTAAAAAAATAAAATTATAAAGAGAACTATGTTCTTTACAAGAAGGGTCCTTTACAGGTTTCCCAAAGGGTTCTTTCCCTTCGAGAAGGTTCTTCACAAAATCTCTAAGGCTAATTGATAAAATTTTGAGGGATTTTCTTTCAACCAAAAGATCCATTTGTAGAATTCCAAAGGGTTACTTCCTTCAAAAAAGGGAATTTTTAGAGATAAAGTGGACCATTTCATTTTGTTGAAGGACATTTTGTAGGGGCTTGATAGTTTTTCCTGAGGATCTTGCAAGTGGACCAAGATAACTTTTTTGAAAGATCAATTTCAAAAAATCTGAGGGTGCATTTCAAATTTTCCTAAGGGATCTTTTCTTTTCAAAGGGACATATTACAAAATGTCAAGGGACACTTTAGAAATCTCAAAGGGATCTTTCCCTTTGGGAAAGGTTATGCCAAAAAATCTGAATGGTTAGAGTCCTATTAGAAAACTCCACTTAGAAGTTTCAAAGGGTCACTTGATGAGCTGAAGGATAGCTTTAGAAGGCATAAAGGGCTATTTGTAGAAATCTAAAGGGTATCTACCCTTTAGAAAAGTTCTTAACAAAACCCAAGGTGACACTTTGAAATCCCAAAGCATTGTTTCATAAAGGAAATAATTCCTTCAAACTTTTTGTCCAAAGGAAATGCAAGAAGGAAATAATTCAGACTTTTTGTCCAAGGAAAAATGTCGAAAGACCTTTACAATTTTTTTAAAGGGTTGATTTACCTTCATAAAATACCAAGGGTAGAATCCCTTCGAAAAGATAAATTAAAAAAACTATGCAGGGTTATTAGCCCTTTGAAAAAGGACTTTACAAAAAATTTGAAGGGTATTTGCCCTTTGGAAGAGGGTAATTTCACTTTTTCTAAAGGGTAGAATCCCTTTGAGAAATTTCACTTCTAGGATTTTCAAGGGATCATTTCTTTCATCGAATGATTCATTTCAATTTGTCAAAGGGTAAGAGGACCTTAGTAAAAAGCTGAAGGAAAGGCTTGAGAGAGGAAGAAACCAATGAAGGGACCAAGACAAAGTCCAAAGGAGTTCCTTCAGACAAATTGTCTGAAAGAATTCATTCAAAAGACTTAGCCACAAGAAATTATCTGAATAAATACAAGCCTGAAGGGCATTTTCAAGTTACCAAAGGGTATTTTCAAAAAAGAGGACCATTGTAGAAATTTTAAAGGCTTATCAAAAATCCTGAAGGGTAGTTCCTTAAACCCAAAGGGTCACTTTATAAAATTTGGAGGGTCAATTTTGTGGCAAAGTGCCCTAAGCCAAATGCAAAAAGTATTTTTGAAGGATAAGTCACTAACAAATGGGTGGAAGAGAAGAATTCCTTTGGACTTTTTTTCCAAAGGAAATAGATAGTGAATGATAATTCATGTGGATAATTTATCCACGTGAAGGTGATAAAGACATAGGATTGAGGAAGGATTTCCTTTAGAAAGAAAAGTCTTAGACAAAAGTTCATGGAAATAAAAAAGCTAGAGGCAAAAGGAAGAGCCCAAAAAAAAATTCACAAGAAATATACAAAGATAAAGAACCAAAAAATATAAGAGATTTAATAGCCAATAAACAAGATTAGACAGGTCCAAGACATACAGCCATTTTAAACATGACACCTTCAGTTCTAAAATGGAGACTCATTTGCATGAAGAACTCAAAGAGTTTAACATTGGATATCTTAACACAAAATTTCATGCATGTACTCTCATTAATCTAAGTTTTTCAAATGTTTCCAGCAATTCAAGCAAAGTTCTAAATTTGGATGTAGTATAGCTTTTTCATGCAAGTGGAGTTGACTATTCTTAATTTATAGAGTTGACTAGTTATCAAGTGCCATATCTACTTATTATTTCCATGCAAAGGAGGACTTCTCTTACTCCAACTTAGCTTTAAATTTGTCCAAGATTGAGTTAAGACATCCAAGATTGGCGTAGATTTCATGCATGGGGAAAATTAGTCTCAAGCTTGGGCCCACCATCCATTTTCAACACCAAAGAGATTTCATGCAAGGCATAAGACAAAAATAGATTTTATTTGGAGGTTGAAATAACATAAGTTGGACTGAGTTGACCTCTTCTTCTATTTTCATCACCAACCTCTTGGTTGTTGTATCTTTTTCTATATAAGTTGGCTTCTTAACCATGGATTGTATCCTCTTTTTGGAAAGACCATATTCTATAAAAGTTTGTGTTGTATAACCTTTTAGGATTAATATAAGGATAGTTTTTAGACTCCAAAGTGTTATTATATTGTATTTATGTCATTTATTTGCATATGTGAGAGAATTTTCTTCTTTATTAAGTCTTAATTCTTACCTAGTTACTAGTTGATCAAATTATGTAGGTCATGTTCTACATTTAACATCTCTTAAATGAAGTTACAGTGGATATAAGTGGCTAGTTAGTTCCTTGAATTAGGCCTATCCCTTCATTTCCCTTAAGCTTTAATAACCAAATAGAACCTTTTCATGAAAAATTGATGCATAGGGGCCATTTTGAGTTAAAAATTTAGTGTTTTTTATTATCTAATCAGTGTTTTTAGAATCTCAAACTGAGTGGATCAATCAAAGTTTAGGTGTATCACCATCATTAGGTAGGATTTTCATTCAATTTTATTTCTTCCCTTTCCCTGGCATTTCATAGAATAGAGTAGAGATCCTAATTGATACACCAAAGGGAGCTAGCCCTTATAATCTAGAGACTCAATCCACTGATTAGGTTACCCATAGCCTAGGATTGTTTCCATGTTTCAAAAAACTATGAAGGCCCTAAACTACCTTCACAAGGGTGTGAGTCTGATTGATAATAGGTATTTCTTGGTTTGACATTATAGGGTGTAGAACCAAGCTTGGTAGAACCTTGGGCCTCCTTATTCCCTATGGTCCCTTTTTCCTTAGTCTTTGCTCTAGGGGCAGCAGAGTCTTTATTTTTTGGAGGAGCATTTTGGTCCTTACTTCTCAAATTGTGCTCCTTTTTTCCTTAGGAAATTTTTTCATGGATCTTTAACTGTTGATCCTCAACCAATGGAGGGGAGTCTCCATATTTTTATTTCATCATTGATCTTAGGAACTCAAATTTTTGAACTAATAACTCATATTCATGCATCATGTTTATTTCATAGACAAAATCTAGGAATGGGACCCTTACCTTTTCACATGCACTCTAGAATACTCAAGTAGTGGTAGCACTCATTAGCTCTATTGATGTAAAAATAACCATCACATATGGTTTATCAAATTGGAGATTAAAATGTTCATATTCCAAGTTATCCTCAAAATTAGGGACAATTAAGGCATTCATAGCTTCCTCTTTGAAAGTTTAACTTTATATGTATTGGAAGTCAACAATGTAGATATTATCTTCATCAGATGTAGTTTCAAATCCATCCATTTCTTGACCACCATCACTAGCTTTGCTACAAGGGGGATGAGTGAGGAAACATTTATCACACTAGTCGATGTTACAATTGACTGTGTTAATTTTTGTAACTAAAGGATTTGGTACTTCCCTTCAACTTCCTTAGTTCTAATTTTTTTGGTGGTTATCATCCCTTTCCAGGCCTTTTCCCTTTTCATTATTCCTGGCTTGGAAAGGTGGCCTACCTTGACCATGATCTCAGGGATGATTCGTTTCATCTCTCTTATGATCTCTCCTATCATCATGGTTAGTAGGACCTTAAGACATCCTCTTTTTTATTCTAGCCAATTTGTAAGAGATATTTTTCACTGTAGTGACCATTGTCTTTACCATTTCCTCTAGGTCTACACTCTTGTGGGAGGATTGAAGCTTTTCAATATTCACCAACTTGAAATTGAACCTCTTATTTAAAGGCTTACCCATAACTCTAATATTCTTTTCTATTTGGATAGCCAAATTGAAAGCCATCCTTAGATTCATAGGATCCTTATCTCTGAGATAATAATTTGCCTTCTTATATAATGCATCATAATACTTAATGCAAAAAGTAGCACCACTAGGTATGATGTCTTCTGGTTACCTCCTTACTATCTTACTAAATCTAGGATTGAAATCCTTTACATACTCGTTAGGATTCTTCTTGTGGTTCTCAAAGTCAACAAGCAAGAATCTAGGGTCTATACTATCACTATATTACATTTTAAATTCATCAATCATAGCTTACCTTGTGTTTATTGATCCATCAAGGAGGGATTTGAACCATTCCCTAGCCTCATCCTTAAGTATGTTCACAAAGAGTTTTATGCATACATCTTCTATATCTATCTCATAATCTTTAATGACATTTAAGAAGGATTTCAGATGTTGTTCCCTAGACACTGCATTGTTCTCTTGAAACTTAGGTAGTGTATTTCTAATCTTCACAGGGACCTCATTGGGGAAACTAGGAATGCCATTAAAATTAATAGGTCTAAACCTTAGGATCATAAATGGTCTACATCTATTATCCAAGCCTTGATCATCATCTCCATCGTTATCATTGTCCACATTAAACATCCTTCTCCTCAAGTCATGATCTCCCATCTCTAAATCTGAAGATGAAGACAAACTAGGGGATGGTTAAGGATGAATACTATGTTGAAGACTCAAAGGAGGGGAAATAGAGTGAATATTTAATGACTTAGTAGAAGGGGAAAGACTCCTTTATAGAGAAAGAGCTTGACTCACAGGGAACTTAGATTTATCATAAGCACTCTGGTATCCTTCAACCAAAGGGATATTAGAGAAAAGGGGGTAAATATAATGAAGGATGAACTGGTCAAGTCTTATTTGATTACTTGAGCTCTAGCCTAGAATAGTTTTCCACACTTATTTTTTTATAGATGAAACTTTAAGGTTAGGTACAAGCTCTTTTGATGGATTCCTTTGAAAGGAAGACCCAGTACCCTCTAGGTTTGTAGATCTAAAGAAAACTCTTCAAAATAGAGAAGGGAACATATAGCATGCACTGCTCTTTAAACCTTGATATAATAAAGTCACCATAGAATCAAGACTTCTAGGCCAAAAAAACAAAGCTATACATAGCAACTAATGCGATACCAACCCTTAGACATTGAAAATAACCTCAATAATATTGAATACTTCTCTCAAAATAGGGGTGAATATTATTAGCAGAGTCATACCAAAGGTTATAAAGATGTTAATGAACCTAAGATGAATATATCATTGTAGTAACATTAGAGAGTGAAATAAATAAAACATTTATAACTCTTTTGTAAGCATGTTTTTATAACAAAGTTAATAAAATACATCCCCAACAATAGCCCTAGAAAAATGTTGGTTCTCAATTATACACCTCTAACATTCAACCTTGCATACTTGAAAAGAATGGCAAATTGAAATGAGAAACCACTGATATGTCATTATGGCCAGGGAAGGGTTTAACATATAAAGAGGACCGAATGAAGGATATGATTGGGAGCCACTTAAAAATTATATGGTTAATTCCCTACTTCTTTTGGCTCTACCTGAACCAAGGTGAGAGGATCTACTAAGGTATTTTGCCCATATGAAGGAGTTTAACACTTTAATCTTCATGAGAATTATTGGTATAAAAAATGGAAATATGACAAAAGCATAACCAAACTTATACACTTCACCTATGGAGGGTTGTCACATAAAATACATAAGTTCTTTATGTTATACACAAGCTACTAAAGATAGATGATGAGATGACTACAATCTCCATTTTTATAAAATATGTGACAATAGGGGTCAAATGAAAAAATGCAGCACTATAATTTCAAGCACAAAATACAAGCACATTTAAAATACATAAGATCTTATGTGTCTGCAATGCAAATAACATTTATGATATGCAAACAATGTGTTATTTATAAGTTAAAATAGTGTGAAACTATATTTATTTGAATGGTAGATAAAGATGTGGATGGCCAGTAAGTGAGCACGAAGGAGTTCATAAAATAGCTATACTATCTTCATTAACTAATGTTGTTTAGTTTAAAAATTAGTAAAAATAAAATCATGCACAAATGATCCTCAAAATATTATAAGAAATAATGCAAATCACCATTCAATAACTTCCTCCAGTTGAATTCATAAGCCTAGGACTACCCTTAAAAAGGATATCAATGATCTGTGCCCAAATCTTGAATTAGAAAGGATTTTATATTCTGGTTGCAGACCCTAGATGACTACCATAAATAAGAATACATCAGCCAACCAACCTACTAAGCATGTGAAATAGAACATTGTAGTTAAACAACAAGAAGGAATGATAAACCATGATAGATTTCATTTAAAAATTGAATACAATATGTCTTGAAAATTATATAACAGAACACTATGTGAAACAATTCTCTAACAAGGGAAACATCTTGAATAATCTCAATGCTTGCCAATGATTTCACAACAAAAATCAATTTGGCACCAAAACATCACACAGGGAGGACTCTTGAATATATAGCTTTAATCTAAAAAAATTAACCAACCTCTGTAAAGGGATAGACCCTCTTTACTTATACAATTTTTTATCTACACTCAACATATTCTCAAAATATGCTCCAACTAGAAAGTTATTTTGTGGGTCTGGAGCTTGTCAGATGTTATAACAAACATGATTCATCAGGATATGCCCGTGCTTCTATGATGATGATAGATTTGATGTTGAACCATGGTAGAATATTTACAATTATATAAGTGGAGAGTAGTCTTGTAAGAGACAAAAACAAACCTTTGTCTTCTTGTACAATAAACTAAATCATCCCTTTCCTATACCAATGATTATACAAAACTAAATCTAAAAAGGGTGTGCCACTAATGGGTAGGGTACAATGGTTTCCTGAGAGGAAATGAGGATAAAGAAGAAAGAAGAAGAAGAAGAAAGAGAGAGGGAGGAAGAGGGAAGAATATTGCCAACCAAGAATAAATTGAAATACTTAGTCATGCTCCATAATCAACATTGAAAGTTGAATCCTTCATGAGCTTTTTCTGATAATTGGTATACCTATCAATCATGGAAGTGATATCCTTTGTATTTAGGCCTACCTGGTATTTGAATTAGACATTATATTCCTCAAGATAGGCGGTGATATTTTGAAGCATGGCATGTTTTCACCCATGAGTGTTTTGAGTCAATCACAATCCTTCTCAAGTACTACCAACTACCTTATCTTATGGGTATCAAAGGCTCCTTAAGGTACATCAATAAGGATTTTTAAAGAACTATGTATTTCCTCTTTTGTCAAATCACTTGTGCCATTAAAGTTCACCTTTTTTCTAAGGGCAACATCTATTTTTTTGGTCACAGTCTTGAGAGATTGATCTTCTCCCTTAAGATCAAAGATGCCTTCCTTGGGCACTATCATTCGATGATTCACTACTAATTGATACTATATATGCCTCTTGTGATCATTTGAAGAGATGATCTTCTCCACCACTAAAGTGTTTGTGCTCATATTACATACTTCATCTATTTTAGCTTGGTATTTTCATAGTTCTTTATATCTACATTATAAGTGGACATCTGGGTGTCATACTCTCCTTTTTTATCCACTATATCATTCAAACATTCTAATGCTAAGTGAAAAATCTTATTATCTCTAGTGCTCAAATATTCTTACCACTCTTCAGTTGCCCAACCTCTAGATTTCAATTCACCAACTCGATCGAAATCAAGTGAACTCATAGAGAAAAGAGGAGGTTTGAGGCTCTACTAGAAGTTGGAGTTACTAATTTTGGCTCACTTAGTAACTTTTGAAAGTAGAAGATCATAGCCTAATTTTTGGCTTTCAATTCTTCCATGGTGGTTTATCCTTATCCATTCTATCGAACACCATGCTGGCCAAAACTTGTGAGCTATACTTTAGCTCATTTCTAAAAGGCTCCCCTAGGTCATACCTGTAAACTATGTAACTTTCAAAGGGATCATCCTTCTTTAGATCACCAGGTGGGGGGATAGTTATCTCCACATTTCTTTATTTGTTATCAATAAATATGGCCCTAGTAAGTGTTTTGGCCTTCTTTGGGGGTTTGGCCTTATACACCTAGGCAATCTTCATCACATTTATGTCCTTAAAGTTACTTGAAACACTCTTTTTCTCCTTAACCTTCTCTTTGACCCAAAAAATGGGTCTAGACTGGAATCCCATTGGGGTCATGGACCTCGATGCAGGCTTTGATGTAGTGAATGGTGGCATTACTAGAACATTTGACAAGGGGAGTATCAAGGGAGCAAGATGCAAGACTAACACAATTTTATTGGCTTCCTCATTTATTTTTGATTCATTACCCTTATTATCATCTCCTCTATCCCCTTCTTTACTTGGCTTTATCTACTCCAAGACTTCAAAATCCAACCTGAGTTGTTGGGACCCCATGAACAATCTATCGATGAAGCTTCTTTGTTTTACAAGCTAGGTGGAAGGTTATAAAACTGATTCACATTCCTTGCTTAATTGGGTACCCTATATGGAAGAAGCTATGGTATCCTACATGTTATCCTTAGGAAACTCTTCACCAATCTTGGCCTCGGTACCTTCATGTCAAATAGTGTCATGAACTTTAATATGAGGGAGAACTCCCCAAGGTACTTCAATTGAAGTGGCATCCCCAGAGACTCCTACCTCAATATATTTATTTAATTTATTAGCTTCCTTATTTGGTTTTGAATGGGTGGGGTACCCATTTACAAGATTGATCCCCTACCTTACCCAACATTTATTCCTTCCTCAAGTATCAAACTTGACACCTTTAGAGGGGAAGAAACATATGGTAATGCTTGGATGGTTGCATAAACATTCACTTGTTCTTCCCTTTATGCCTCCACCTTTTCACTACTATTAGAGACTTGTTCACTATACATTAGCTCCTCTCCATCCTTATCATTGGATACATGCACATTTTCACTCTCCCCACCCTTGCCTTGGTTTTGTGGTTGGGTGATTAATTTTTTGATAAATGCCTCTATGTCAGAAGAAAATGTTTCCTTTTCTTGAGGAACATGGGCTTATGTTACCACCTCAATCCCAAATTTTACCACATCATCAAAGGCTAAAGGATTATCTAAGAACAAGACATCCTCTTTATTACCTTTATCCTTTACTTCTAGGGGATCCTGCTTAACAAATATCCTACCACTAGGACCTTCATCGGGGTCTATGGCCTATCTCTTGGAATCCTTTGCCCCATTTTCACTTGAGGGGGAGTGAATGTATGTTGTCTCTTCATTACCTCAGCAATAGGTCTTCCTTCATCTAAATCCTCAACATCGCTCATGTTCCTTAACTTTTGGGTGTATGAAGATTTCTCTTTTGTTCTCTTCAAAGAGGTTTCCTTGGGAGGCATATTTTTGAATGTGACTTCCTTATTCTTCCTAGGACTCTCATCTAGAGGTTTTAATATTTTATTTGGCCTCTTTTGCCTAGGCTACTCTAGCTCTTCCTCTACTCCCCTCTTTCTTGTGTAGGTCCTCAAATAAGGATCAACTATAGGTTGTTGTGCGAGTGGATCAAGTGGGGTAATAGTTGAAATGGTTGGCATTATGGTAGCTTCCTTAATCATGATGGATATGGGAGTGGCATTGGCTAGTTGGACATCCCTTATATCAATCTTATCCAATTCTTTGCCATACTTGTTAATTTTGAGAATGACAATCCCACTTTGGATCAGGAGGTTATTATTGATTTTACATTAATATTTTTGGAGAAATCAATATCACCTATCTTTAGCTTCCTCTTGCCTTTTTTTTTTATTGGTGGGGATAAAATATCACCCATGTATGCTGGTAGAACACCTTTAGTTACACAACTTGTGAAAATTATTGGATGGTAGGGGTGTCATGTGCACCAAGATCAACCCCATGCTCCTTCAACCACCTGAATATTCTCCTCATAATCTTGAAATCCCTCCATGTCACAGATTCATTTTCCTTGGTAGTGAAGCTGACCTATGCTATAGGTTGCATTTCAACATTGTCCTTGATGTATGTTTTTGGCAGTGTCATCTTGTCATTCACCATGTCTTTGGGGATGAGAGAAATGTTGTGAGAGAGAAATTCCTATATCATCAACCTCATGTAATCTAATTTCTTGACATCTTCTTTAGTGGTAGACTCAGGCTAGATGTCCTTGTAGTGTTCTTGGTACAATATTACACTTATTGTAGTATTTCTCAACCACCTTATATCATAGTTAGATCTAAGCAGCATTTTTTCAATTCTACAGTAGCCCATTTCTTGCTCCAATCTTTTTGCTTTGTCTAGAGAAAGACATGTATAGTATCTTATATGTACAAAAAACTTGAAAGGTTTATTTATATTCTTGGTGGTAATCATCTCATGTAGATTCACCATTTTCCTACTCAATTTCATTACTACAATTTTTTCATCCACGTACCTAGGCAACTTATGAGGGGCCCCCATGTAACCACTCACCCTAATGTATGTGAATGTTCTAAACTGAATGTATGAGGCACTAAATTTATCAATTACCTCCCGAGATGCCATGGAAATTCTATTAATACTTCTTAAAGGGAATAAAATGCTCATCATACCATTGAATAAATAGTTATACACTCTACAAAAGCTATTTTTGAATCCCTCTAAAGTCATTTTTGGGTATACTTCATATATCCTTATTCTAAAAGGGTTCTTTGTGAGCCCTGGGAAAGTCTTGATGTCTACCAAGCTATACATTAAATAGGAAGACATGTAGAAGATACCTATGAATGCTTCCTTTGAAAAAATTGCACTATGAAGTTGTATCATTTGATTATGCAAATTATCGGTCAGGATAGTTGCCTAGTCCAATTTCTTCTCTTCTTCTAACACACATATCAAGATCAAGAACATCCATTGTTTAGACTTTTCCATAGTGGGAACACCATAGATCATGCTACCATGAAAATAATGTATTGAATTAATTTACTAAACTCTGATGGCTTTAGAGTTTTTGACATTCAGGAGACTTTCTACCTCTTATTAGCCAACCAACAAGAGTTCACAATGTCCCATACCACCTTGTCCTTTTCTTCTGCATAGTGTTATCACTCCTCCAAATTAAGTGTGATACTCTCAAGTTGGGAAAGAATTACAAAAATAGTGCTTATGGCCTTTGGGTTAAATGAACATACAACCAATTGACTTCCATCCAAGACAGTCCTAGTGTTTGGGTGATAATCTTTGGCACAAGCAATAACTAGCTCAGGATATGGGGCAGCCAAAGGGAATGTTTTTTAGGGACCATGTAGCTCATGCTAAGGTTGGAGACAAGTGGGAGAGGGTTAGGTCACTCTAAAACATTTAATAGGGCCAAAAAATCTAACCCTTGAACATTCATGTGTCTAATTCCATCAAAAATAGAGGTGATATTTCTCTTTACCTATGTAAAATATGTGGCCATTTTCCCTTAATTTACTAAGTGTAATATTCTAAAATCAATTCCTCACACTAATAACCCTCCAAATATCCTCGAAGTCCCTTTAATAACACAACACCAAAGAGTCAAGGGATACTTACTAATAATTACAAGAGCTACATGCAGATAGAGTTAGAATATCCTCAAGAAATTTGTTGTGATCACTATTTTTGCATTGCACATCATTCTGGCACACAAATCGCTTGAAGGCACAAATATTAGCTCTAAATGCAAAGGGTGAACTCAAATGAAAAGAAATGTTTAGTATAATCCCTCACATTTTGAGATTAGGGTTACTATTAATGCTTTAAAACAAAATGTCTTATCACCAACTACCACATTAATTATTTAAGAAACTTTTGAAAAATGGAGAAGTGTGTTGACATTTCTCTTTTGCAACACGTGGACCCATCCAAGCAAGATTTACCTTTTAGTGCTTTCTCAAGTCCTCAGGGACTTTTTTTCACCCTTTCCATCTACCATCTCCTTTTGGTGCAATAGTGTAAGATATTCTTAGCCTTCAATAGAGTATATGGATGCTACATGTCATTACCTCGGGCATCTAGGCCTTTACAAGACCTTTTGAACCTTGCCCAGTTTCAAAGTGGGGCAATCTTCAAAAGATCCTAATACTTAAAATCCTAGAAAGACTACCACGTGTCCTAAATCTTAGCTTGCACATTCAAGCACTTGCATCTTAGAGACCTTTTTAACCTTGCCCACCAAAGGGTAGGTGGGGAAATCTTTAAATAAGGACTGACGCTCTAGAATCTCAAAAAGCTAACACATGGCATCCTTTTCAACTTATTTACTCAAATAGTTGACCCTTGGTAACTTTCTACACCTTGCCCATAAAAACTAAGTGGGATATTCTTTAAAAAGGATCTCAAAACTTAAACCCCTCGAGAATCCACCACATGTCTTAATAATATGTGAGTTCATATTCTTAGCCAGTTTTTTACCTTTACACCATTATTTTGATATGGGAAGGAGTGTAGGATTCTCCTCATGCCCAAAGATAATCTCATAACTTAATCATTAAAACCATTGAAGGTACAGCAAGGTTACTTCCTTTAGAGATATTGAGAATATCTTCTATCTTCATGAAATGCCCCTTAGAAGTTCAGCTAGGAATGGAAGAACACTCCCACCTGGTAAGACAAAGGAGATGATTCATTATGAACATATATTTTGATCTTTTGAAGGATTGGGGCAAGCAACTGAACAATGACACTCATTTAGTTTAGATGCAAGAATTTTAGTGATAGGGGCCCAATTACTCTAGTGAAATTTTGGGCACTAAAACCATTGACAACTCTAATATTCTATTAGTAACTATTTTGATTTTTTGATGTTCCACCTTGTCATGAATGACATTAAGGCCTTATTCAGGGTATTGCTCTGATAGTCATTTATGTGTGTAATATATTTATCTTCTAAAAAGTATTTGATTTGAATGCATCATGAATTCTTGATCAATACACTCTTTTTGATCTTTAGAGAGAGACCCAAAGTGTTTCTATTGAGTCAACAAGATGCATGTTTTACACCTAATAAAGTCATCAGACATGGCAATGGTCACATCTTGAAAATTATTTCTCCACATGTTATTGAATTTTGGTTGGGATATTGGCCCATATTCTATATTGATTAATTTTGCATTGATGTGGTACTTCATAAATTCTTGAGTGAAATATGTTGGAAGATGTCAAACATTTTCTCATGAACCATCTATATCTACCTATAATGTTAGTCATGGAGAGACATCTGTAAAATCATCCACCAATTGGTTCAAAAAATCTTTAGCTATCATTGTCTTCTTATGTGGCTTTTGTCAAAATATCCCTACATGGAATGCATTTAGTTCCCCATTTTTGTGACAATTTTGAATGTCAAAATTTTACTTCTTTTCAATCCATATATTTTAAGCCAAGCTTCCAAATAGATATCCTACCCTGAAAGTCAATGCTAGTTTTGTTTTTATTTTTATTAAACAAACTGGTAGAAAGGGCATCCAAGACATGTTGTCTCCTATCTATTATGGTGGAATCAAGGAACTTTATCTTTGTATATTTTAGAATCTCAAATGGCAATCCTAACTGAAAACATTTTTTGGTGCAACATTTATCTGCATACATTGTTTAAATCTCACTATCTATGCTTTCATCAAACTCCACTTGGTTGAGTGAAGTGTTTGGCTGACTTTTTGGCCCAAGTATTTGTAGGGATGAGCTAATTTTTTTGAATGCCTTTACACTAAGAATTCTAGGTAAGGAGTGACTTCATTATCCACTACATCCTAAACATTTCCAATTTCTTTCTCTTTTGGTGTTATGTATGGTAAATTGATTTTCTCCACAAGTCTCAATGTCCACTATTTTGTTGGAAGGCCATCTAATGATAGATGTTTTAGTTACCTCTATATGGTAAGTCTCATAATGTTGCATAACATGCCTTATGTAAATTCCCAATTTATTTTCTAACATTGGGATAGGAATACAACCAAAAATCTCCCCTAGTTGTATAAATTTAATAAAACCAAAAGCAATTTTTTCATCATTTAAAAGAGTTGTACATTTGTGCAACAAATATACCATTTTTCCAAGAAAAGTTTTTCTTAGGCTTTGAAATGTGGTAGGATCATTGATATATCGAATAAATGAATCCAAGCAAGGTTTCTTGTTGTAATGGTTATATATATAGAATTGAGCTCACATTATTTTATCTTTGCTCCATATCATTATCTATAAAAAACTTGTCTTTGATGTGTTACATCATTCTTGTGCTCCATTTAGTAAAACTATCAACTACATCTCCCAAATTATCCACAAAAGATGTAGGAAATGGAAATGGTAGAGTCAGATCAAAAGATTTAGTAACATTAATAGTTACACATTCAATAGGTATTTCTTCATTATGGCATGTGGAGATGAGATTTATGGGTTCTAGAGGTTTAGCATCTAGACTTACCACTTTGTGTATTCTTCCTTCACCAATGACCTTACCATTATTTATGAGAGAAACATAGTCTCCACATTGGAAAGCCATTGATGTATGATTTTTCCTCTTGAACATTTGCAAAAGAGATGAGAAGAGTTGTTAATCAGGTTATTTATAAAATTAATCCAATTTATACCTATATGAAGGAGATAAAGCTATGTTTATAGCACAATATAAGCATGGAGATATGTTAAAAACCTAAAAATGTTAAAAAGTTAATGTGCAACATTATATTTAATGACATGGTTTATGTAAATCCAAAAAAACAATAGATTTTAATATCATATATTGCATACTTCAATTCTTGCTTCATCTTACTTTGAAGGTATCTCATAGGATATACATTTCAAACATGCATCAGAGCAGAATAACTACATAGAGAAAAATAGCTAATTAAGTCAATATTCAACCATGTATTTTATTACAATACAAAATGATATTGAGCAATGGGGGTTTTGAGAAAAATTATTGAAAATGATTAGCTTTTTATAGTTTGGGATCTTGTATGTGATTTGAACATTTGTTATGGGCCCAAAATTTTGATGGTATTACATAGGAGATACCTTTCAAACATGTGTATGGATACCTTTGAAGGTTTGAAGGTAGTACTGGGTGATACCTTGAAGTGATTTGTAATACCTTCAAGTGTACCTATGACATTAAGCTTAAGGCTTTAATTTTCAATATTCAAGGACATGTGGCATGCACCCATGAACCCGTAACATTTTAACACTCAAAAAATATTTCAAGTTCACCAGGTGAGCGACTCTTCATGATTATGCCAATTGTCTCTATCCATTTACTCATAGACTGACAGATTGAACTTAATGTACAAAATCTTAGGGATGTGTAAGATGCACTGTGGTGATGTGTGTCTCCCTCCAAAATGCCTCTAGAATTCTTTTTAAAAATGGGGCCCACTTCCCTTAGCTAATGGCAAGCTTTTTATTTAAATAAGAACTCTCTTCTTTCTTTAAGAGCACAATGATGACACGTGTCTTCAGTGAAAGGGATTGAGACTTTAATTTCATAGCTACACTCACCCATGCACTCAGTCATTGTGAGTCCATGATGAACCCAAGCATTGGCTTCAAGTTTGTGGCTGTGTTATTTATTCTCTCCCAATAGGATACATACAATTTTTAGACCATGGGGAATTGTATATGTTAAATTTGATAGTAACCCCTACCCATCAAGACTTTTTTTGTGATGGTTTTTAAATCAATGTTTGGGAAAGTGGCAGTGATAAGACAGGTATGGCAGAAGGACTACTAATGGTGATGTAAAACCATTAATGACATGACATTTCAAAATATTACATCTTGCTCAAGGAAAATTGAGTTGGGATTAATGACATGGATTCCAACACATGCTTGGGGTAATTTAAAGATTTGAGAGACAAAAAAGGTCACTATCAAAGCCAAAATATTAAATATGGGGAAGAGGGCTTGTGTGTAGGCAGTTAGTGCATTTAAATAGGTTGACAAGAGAAAATTGGACACTAAAATCCATAAAATTAAGGGGAGGAATAACATAAAAATATTACAAACTTTGGTGAACAAGATTATTCTACTATCTACCTTGATAGACTCTTGTGAAAAAAAAATGAGACCAATATTTTAGTAGAACAAAGCAATCAAACAACACAGATTATAGGTTTAGTCATGGATAGGAGCAAGTTGTTGATTCTAATCATAGATGTAGAGAATGTAGAAATGGGGATTGGGATAGGTCTTTAACAAACCAAATTTAATCACCCAAATCCCTTTGACTTTGTGTAAATGACTAAAGTTACTCTCTTTGCCCTATCAACATAACCAGGTGCACAAGCGGGAGCTCTTTCACTTCAACATCCACTTTGGGGTTCCAATGCAGAGAGGCTAATAAACTTACCTACCTTTAGAAAACTAGATGAGGTCATGCATACCTTGTTAAGCAGATACAACCAAGGAGCTATTCATTTATCTAGAGATATCACCATATGGATCAATGCACAGACCATGGTGAGAGCCACAAGCCTCCTGAATCATAGAAAATCCTTATTTCCATACAAGTCCATTACACCTTCAATACATTTAGATGTTCGATAAATTTTTCCCACTAGGGCAGGTAGAAGAACCCTAATTGACTACATTGAGGATGTTACAATGTGCATTCTGGTAGAGTGTATTACAAAGAGGTTTTAGTAGATAATGAAACAGGCCAAGTAGGTAATAAAAGGAGTAATTAACATTATCTATCACATGATACACATCAATGAGAACTTTAATTGGCTTGAGTTTCTCACATCTGAGCTTACCACTAATATTAAAAAGGTACTTTTAGGTAGCTCACAAAATTTCCAATATAAATTTTTGGTTTTGTTGTTATGCTTCACCCAATAGAAGTCCCTATTAGGCTAAGTTAATATTATTGTGGACTTTTGGCCTATTAATTCCCTCACAAGCATTACTTGGACTAAGACAATATAATATTATGAGAAACTAGGGTAGTTTAACACATGGTAGCTTAAGGCTTAAGCTTTGATCAGGCCACACCCTCAAATTCTATAGGATGTCATGCAATATTTAGGGAAGCATGCATCAGTAACCAAGTTGTACAATGGTATTCAAATCAAATTGCATGAGTTTGCCACACCAACTATGACTCTAATGTCCTTTTTCATCAAAATTTTTGAAGCATAAGCTGAAGTATGGAGGCAGAGAGCCCTAGTTACACAATAATGCTAGAAAGAGAAAGATCAACCATAGATAGTTGTGAAACCATAGCCCTCACCCCAACAGTTCGTAGCTCCTCCATAGTAAGAAAATTAAAAATGGAAGGGACTTATGTAGATAGCCTCACCACCACCAGACAGAAAGAGATCAAGGAAAATCAAGTCTTGGTTGGACAACCCACATGTGCTAAGGATATTTTATGAGTATGATCTCATAATGTTTTGGGTTGATGAATAGGAAGTTCTTCAATGCATGATCGAAGACATCAGCCAAAAGGTCTATGATAAGGAAGAGGAGGAGTTCTTTTTTTGGAAAGCAATACACACATACTAAGTGTAGAATAAGGTAAGTAGTGACTATTTGGTCAACATTACAGAACCCGCTCCCTGTATTATTATAGATACTATAGGTCACAAACAAGCTCAACATGAACTTGCGGTAGAAATTTTCCAAAAATATCTAGAAGCCAATTCATCATCTACACAGTTTATAGATCTACCAGAGGAAGGGATCTTGGTACAGACACTAATGCGTAAAAAACATAGTCATCATTGGGAGATGCCTTTAGCCACCATACTTGAATGTTTGGGATCTTTCAAAGAGCCAGTAATAAAAAGTAGTACCCATAAGGATACACTTGTCATGGCTATCGAATCTGAATCTTTGGAGCACTACAATCTGATATGGAAATAGATGATGTATATGTAATATACTTATCCCTATATACCACTATCTAAATGAGATCTATTGTACTTTCTTCCACTTTCATGGAGACATATTTGGATGTTTTATAGTTACCATTATCCAAGGAAATTAAAAGATCATATGCTTACTAAAAATCCATTATGCAAAAGGCTTTGAACTTGGAACATATTATTTTTTAGTTGCATGAGGAGAAAGTGAAAGCACAAAATCAAATTGTTGAGGTTAGGTAGCTCATCAATGCTTCTTGTCTTGGTCTAGTTACATAACTCCTTGGTGATCAAGTAATGTTTAAGGATATATAACTCACTATGTTACTAACTTAGCTAACAAAGGATTGGGTGAGTGCATATAAACTATGCACCCAAGGGCAAGATATCTGTGTTAAGATGGAAGGAATTTGTGAAATTCTAGAGGAATTTGTGAAATTCTAGAGGAATTTGTATAGGTATTGGATACTATTTCACATCAAGATAAGCATATTTCATAAAGAATGCTTGATTGGAGGTAGCACCTTAATAAATCCTTGAATTTTGCTAAACTAGAGTTTATAATGACAGATAAAGCTAAAGCTATATTGAATTATCAAATGGCTACTGGGGAAACATTAAATGATTCATTTTAATAGTTTTTATAAACTAGGGATATCATGATGAAGAAGCTCCAAGTTTGGTAGAATGAGACATTACATAAAACATTTGTGGCAATTTAAGCCCAAAGGATTGTAGACAGGTTAGATGATATTGTGTCAGATATCTAGCTTAAGTTGTCAAATGCTAAAGACTTTTTTATCATCGTAAAAGAAGTAGATGTGCACAATTTGATGGTCATTCAAATTCCATGGAATGTTTTACTTGCCATTGTGCATTGGAAAATGCTCAAGTGTGAACTCTCATAGGTTGAACTAGTTATTGCACATATCATAGATGAACCTAAGTTAATTCCACCATAGGAAATCCAAGCAATTTTGGAGAAGAGAAAGCTAGATATAAAGGTGCAGTTTGGGTAGTCACAACCTAGTTAGCCAAAAAAGTGTTAGATGTAGAGTAAGGCCTCATATTTTATCTTGGGATGAAATAATAGTTTAAGTTAAAAAAATTGTTGAATATATATTAGGTCCTCATAAAATTATAAGTGTATAATTGATGGACACATGTGTATAGGGTATCATTTTGTCATCTATATGATCTTTTAGATGTCTTCAGCCTTGTTAGCCAAGCGATAGATATAAGAATGTCATGACTATTTTACTTTTGTATGTGAGAAATCTTCTAATGTAATGATGTTTTGATGTGTGATAGAGATTAATAGACTATCTCTATTATTGTTTTCCTAAGATTCTTTTACTTATGCATAGTGCACATTTTTTACTCTATTTTATTTTAGCGTATTATATCTTGTATTATGATGTTTATGATCCTGAATTATTAACACCATGTTAGTTTATCTTTATATTTTCTATGGTGTATAAAATTAAAGATTGTGTAAATTCACTCATGCTATTATGATTCTTTTGTTGTTGCATAAGCTATAAATGTAATTTCCATGTTCTGGTGAATTTCCAAGAAAATATGGTAACATTCCTTCAACATTCACATACTTGGAATTTTATTTCAAGGTATCTCCAAGGAGATACCTTTAAGGTATTTTTAGTACCTTTGAGTTTACCTTAATGCATGTTTGTAAGGTATAAGGTATCTCATAGGAGAGACTTTTAAACATGTGTTTGTAGTACTTTTAATGGGTATCCTATTAAATACCTTGAAACTACACATAATTGGAATTATCTTTCAAGATATCTCTTATGAGATACTTTGGAGGGCCTTGTAATACCTTCAAGGTATCCATGAAGTACTACAATGTCCTTCAATGTATATTGTTGGTGATACATAATTAGTTAGTTTCCCTTTTGTTTATGTGTTTCCCTTTCTTTGTTGTTTGTTTTCCCTTTTGTTATTGTTTTTTCCCAAAAAAAAGTGCCATTGGCATAAGTTGTTTCTATTACATGCCAAGTGTTTTCACCTTGTCCCTCCTTAACTTTAAACTATCTACTAATAGATAGTTATCTACCCCACTCCCCTTGTAATTAATGTCTAAGGGCTCCATATTACATGATCCCCCATAAGGATCACCATAAATCTCTTATGAGACCCTCCTCAAGCATGTGTGTCACCTTTAGCATTTATGTGCACCCAATTTCAAAAAAAAATGTCATGATGATCATATTTATTGAGAATTGGTCTCAAACTATTTCATCAAGCTTTTTGTTTCAACCAATTTCCCCAAAATAAATTTGTCTATCTTCAGGACTTTTGTTTGTAGGCTATTGTTTCAATAAAATTGTTATTGATTTCAAACAAACTTGCATCCAAAGTTTCCTGCCATCCTATGTATCAAAGATCCCTAACTACCATCTGCAAAGAGAATTGTGAGTAAAAATTCAACTAAGTTGGAGCTGAATTGATTGCACAACATACATAGCACATAAAATAATACTACAAGTAGCACAGGGCATATACATTATAATGGCATCTTCATCTAGGACATTTAGAGGGGAAAATCCACCATCCCCTTATTCAATTAAATATTCTACAAAGTTTATAAACACAGTGTTTAACACGACCATATTTAAGGGTATGTACAAGAACTATTCAAAATTATGGTACATCATCAATTTGATGGATGTACTTTCATTAGGAGATGATATTACACTTGTAGATAGACAATTCATCAAGGAACTTCTAGCTTTCAAATTCTAAAGGTTATATTTTGTTGTTGTTAAACTAGAGGTGATACCATGCATCAACCTTCTCTAGGATTTGTTTTTCTTAGGAAGGATATCATGGGATGCTTTCCTGCATCACTATGAAAATAAAATAGTTGCTACATGCATCTTGGGACTCAAATTACAAAGGTATTTATCTTTGTGCATACATGATGCTTATTTTGACAAACATACATTGGTACACTTCAGTACAAAAATCTCAATCAAGATGGCACTCTCCTTATGGTTACTCCTAAACCAGACCATTACATGGAAGGGGAAGAAACCAAAGGGAATGGTTCTTATTGATAAATTTAGAATAGTCATATGCATTGGCATGGTACTCCTTAATTGACTCTATGATATGCCAAGTATCCATTTTGTCAATTTAGACTAGGTGTCACTATTACATATGATGCTCATCCATGATGATGCATATGCCCTAGGTGAGATAATTAGCTTCCACCTTAGAGAGTAGATAATCAATAAGTATAAGCATCCCATGCCTTCGAGTCCTATTTACTTGATGCAGTCATGGGAACCTATTATAAAGACCTTGCAAAAGTTTAGACTCCAGCCACAGACTATGAGAAGAATAGAATTTGTGTCCATTATCAATTTATGCATATAAATGCCTATATCAAACATATGGTTAGGATATCTGAAGATGTCTATCCATAAGTTTGGCAAGGCATTCATGGCTCACCCATGCCCAAGATTGGGATAAATATTGCAAAGAACTTGGCAGGAAAATGGGATTATTTCCTATACCCAAATTTCATAGTAATCATGTTTTGGGGGAACAAAGTTAATCATTTGTGTCTTCCAAATTTTTTACTAGACAATCTAACTAAATAGTAAATCACCTTTCAGCTATTGTGGGGTATTACAAAGGACCTATCAAAGCAGAATAAAGCCTTGTATTTTGGCCACTTTGTCATAATTGGTATAATGGTTTATATCATGAGGAAGTATTTTTTAGAGGTGGGCAAAAATAACAAGAGTTATCCTTTTCCCATGCTTCCACACAGAGATTGGGATCCACATGGGAAGATTAAAAATCACATACAATGATTTAGCATCCCTTACAACCATGCTCCCTATCCATATGATTATTTGTTTCTTAATGCAAAGTCTGATGAGGATGTTTTGGAGAGATCTAGGGTCATTATATTGAAGGATGATCATTTGATAATGATCCAAGATGACCCCGTAGTCACTTCTAGAGAATTAGACAGTAAGAAGGCTCTATACAAGGAATGGGAGCATTCTAACTTTTGGAGAGGATAGTCCAAAAAGAAATCCAAAGACCAAGAATCTTTCTCCTCCCAAGGACTCCCTTTGAAACTAAAGATAAAAGCCATGAAGAGAGATCCTAGGTTTCTTAAACCAAGAATGATCAAGGGAACATATGCATGGGATCCCATTAGTTTGGATTATGATGAGGAAGAGCAAACACAAGATAGGTGGTTGTGAGCACCATTCAAGTATATACTACTACGCCCATGTATAGATTACTTCATCTATTAGGATAATAACATTAGAAGTAGTGACATCAACATCACAAGGCCCCTACACACAACTAAAGACCCCATTGGTTTATATGAGGAAGCCAAAGACTCTTATAGGTAGTATTACACTACAAACATCATAAGGCTTGCCTACTACATTGCAATAAGAAGAGAGGGTGATAATCAAGGACATTGAGAATGATTCTAATGAAGAAGAGTTGGAAGTAGCTAAGGCCATGAGCCTCTAGATAAGACCCATAGCACCAACTTCTCTAGACACTCATCCTTTTGTAAGTTTTCCTTTATCTTTTATACCATTTTTGGCCATGTTTCAATTTCTTCTATGCTAGGACCACCCAAGGTGGAATTACTTACTTCCACCTTCATTATTACCACTAAAATTGATCTATTCCCCACTTCTATTACCACCTTCATCCCACTCACCATGTCAATCCCCTATATCTCTACTAGCACTTCCACTATTAGAGCCTTAAATAAAAAGGTGTCTAGGAAGGTGTTGATTGCATTAGCCACCTCACAAATCCATGTCCAATCCACATAGATTTTCATTCCCATCCCTTCCACCACCTCATCCAAGATACCACTTTGACAAGTTTTATCAAGGGAAGGAAGGTGAATCCACAAGTAGTTATAGTCCTTCCACTCCCTCAATTTAGAAGAGTGGATTGGTCCAAAATCATCTGGCCTTCCCTACCTGACATCCTTGTCAAGGCCTAGAAGAAACAACCAACTCAAGAGGAGACTAAGGTAAAGGTTGTGGTTACAAATTTTGATGTATAAAAATTAGACATTCCTCCATGGGTAATGGATTTACGAAGCAAGGCATCTCAAATGCCTAGCTTCAAGATCACCAAGCTTCCATCTATTTTCATTATATTTGATCCACCATCTGGTAGTATACAGAGCTTGAAAAAAAGGAAGTTAGAGGATGATAAAAGTACTAAAATCATCCTTGAAGAAAGGCATGAATTTTTCTCCCTCAGTAAGAGGTAGAATAGAAAAGCAAGAGAGTCCCTGTTTATTGAAAATCTAGTAGACCTCGCCCAAGCTCATAAGGATGTCATTGTTTCTATCCATGAGGGCACAAATATGGCTCGATGGGAGCTAGAGGCCCAAGTTGAGCAATTGAAGGAGTAGGCAAAAATAGTTTACATTCCTATGGGTATAGAAATATAAGTCTAAGAGGCAGCCTATAGATACTATAATTCATTGGAAGTAATGGAGTTTATGAATGCAAAAATGGCCCCTCATGTGAATAACACTAATTCATTGTACAATACTTTAATAGAGGACAGTGCCAAATTGAAAATGCTTATGTTATACATAGGTAATAAGTTATATAGTCATCTAGATTTAATGATGACATTAGGGGCATATAATGCCTTAATTTTGGTAATCATAAGGTAGGAGGAGCCAAGGAATGGTTGTAGTCAGTTATGGACTTGATCCCTAGGTACCAGGTCATGAGGTACAACTTCTCCATATCTTGCATGATTTAAAGTTATCCAAGGTAAAATAATCCATAGGAAAATTGATCAATAGGATCAATTTTTATCAGCTTATAAAATAAGTGGTAAATAATTTCAAATTAAGTCTCTAGGACTTAACATTGGAGAATATAGAGGCAGAGTTATGTGTTGTAAGGAAAAAGGTCACTAAAGTTGAGATATTCAAGAATAACTTTCAATTGACCAAGGGAAAACATGCAAGACTCCTCGCCCAAGCTAGTAGGATTCAACGACCACTACTACTAAATTTGAATATTATTTGACAATAGCATGTCATAGTACATAAAATATATCAAGATAACGAGGCTAAGAAACAATAAGTTAGCAAGGCTTTCACATTTGTAACTTCTACTGCTACCACCTCAACTAACATGCTAACTAAAGTACATGTAGCAGTTCATACGACATAGCCTTGAGGTTAAGATTTTGTGCATGTATGATTTTGTAACAATGGATATATTTATAGTTTGAGATTTTTAATTGTAAAATTGACTTTATATTTTTTACACATGCACACATTGCATAGTTTTGAAAAGTCAATTTATTTAATTGATAACTACAGGTTGTCTCTTATACAATAACTAAAGGTTGTCTCTTATATGGTTTTAGACCATAGTTAGAACTACATGTTCTAACTACTTCATGTAATCACTTTTCATGAATTGGGAAGATGAGGTGACCCCTTCTCCAAGTCTATATATATAGTTGTAACCCAACTTAGATTTTTTTTAGAGATTTTTTAATACAAGAGAAGCATCAATTTTTATTATCAGTGAAGTGTTTGAGTATTTATTTTCAATTTTTGTGTAATTAGTTGTTATTTCCATGGTTTTGTGTTTCAATAATTTTTAGTGTGAGGAAGTTGTGAATAGAATCTTGATTGTTTTGATCGATATGCTAATTTTTAGATGTGCAATAGCTATTGAAATATTGGTAAACATATTGATTAAGATAGTTGAGTTTAATTTGATTCATATTTCTAGATATGTACTAGTGATTTCATTAGTATAGTTTTCTATGTGTGTGTAATAGCTACATCAGATAATTCATAAACCCGAGCTAGGTTTTCAGAGATTTTGGACCTATTATTAGATTTTGGTCTTTGAGTTTTTTATTTAAATATTTTATCTGATGGATTTTGGTCTTCAAAATTATTATTCAAGACATTGGGTCTTTAGACTTTTTTGTTTAGAGTTTTTACATTAGACATTTTATGGGAACAAATGTTCTGAATAACTTGTGCAAACCAGAGTGGATTTCCCCTTCAAAGTATCTCTTAGGAGATACATTTCAAACAAGGACAAGATTGTATTTATCCTTCATGGAAGGCACTATTGGATCTTTAGATGAATCAAGGTAGGATATGAAGGGGTGCATTGAACAACAAATCAGAACCCAAACTTATATTAACATTTCACCCCTATAACTAGATATCATAAGCACATCTTAAAATGTAGAGCAAATAAATTAAAGTAAACTTGAGAACTTCAACTAATTTTGTGTAGGCACAAATTTAAATTTAGTATGAGCCTTTATTTAGATTTTATGTGGAACCAAACATAAATAGGCCATAGACTTAGTTCAAATTTTTTGCTAAGGCTTAGTTATGTTTACTAACATGACCAAACCTTAGTCAAATGATCCACGCTTGGTCCCTTTTATGTCTAAGACCCCCCTTCATCCTTTCTATTATTCATGTGGTCTAATCTTAATCTAAATGAAAAGTCCTTTTGTTATATTTCCAACTATTGGGTTTTATATTTTGGACTTTATCTTTTTTGAGATTTTAATTAAGAATTCCTTCAGAACTTATGCAATTTAAGAATTATTTAGACATTTTGTCTGTAGCATCTTTCCCACAATAAATTTCCCAATACATTTTCCCTACAACAATTTTTCCAAAAGTAATGTTCAGACTTTTTGAAAGTACTTGAAAGACCCTTTGTCCTTTTGTCCTAGGTAATTTTCCCTATCAAAAGGACCCTTCAAAAAAAATTCATCGGTCATTTTTTCTTACAAAAAAAGCCTAAAATAATTCCATACAATAATCTTACCAGTGTAATTTTACTGAAACAATGACCCAGGCCCTTTCCTCGATGATAAGTGTCTTTCAAACCTTTTAAAAGTGCCCTTTAGATTTTAAAAGTGCCTTTTGGACCTTTTGAAAGTTCTCTTCAGACCTTTTTTGAAATTTCCCTTTCAACCTTTTGAAAGTGCCCTTCAAACCTTTTGAAAGTACCCTTCAATATTTATGTCATCATTACTTTGGCCTGCAAAATAATTCACTCAAGACAATTTCCCTAAAACATTGATTTCATCTAACTTTTTGTGTTGTGATCATTTTATCGTGTTGAAAATAATAAAATTTATGGCATCCAACTACATTATTTACCAATGGACATGGACTTTTGTGTCACTATATTCTTGTTAAGTGTTGGATCTACATTACCAAGTGTCTATCTTTGTACAGGCTAGTCCTTAAATCATATGTGACTTAAGTATGTTTCATCCTTGATAATCACTCCTATGTCACTCGGTGTAAGCTGTTATATGTTCCCAAGCCCTAATTTTAATATTTCCTATTGTCTACAAGAAATAATCTTAATTTTCCAATTTGGAGATCATCCATGCCTATTTTGGTTATACATTATTCCAGACTCCCATTTGGATAAATGGACATGTTTTCAAATGATCATGGTTTTACCCCTTCCAATGTTGCTATGAATTGTTGCTTGTGTTTCTATATTATAGGTTCAATGGAATTTTATTTGGAAATGAACATGTTTGGGTTCTTTCAAAGGTATCTCCTAAGAAATACCTAGAAGGGCCTTGGAATGACTTTTTTTTTAATTGCACAGGTCCATGCAAAGGATTTGATAAATCCATGACACCTTTTTATTTGGTAAGAACCCTGATGCACATGATTGGAATTTTCTATCGAGGTATATCTTAGGAGATACCTTGAACATGCACACAATTTGAATTATCTTTCAAGGTATCTCCTAGGATATACCTTTAAGGGCCTTGGAATACATTCCATGTTTCTTGAAAAGTTCCTTGTAAATGATTTTATATAACCATGATAAATTTTTATTTGGCAAGAACCATGATGCACACTATTGGAATTTTCTTTCGAGATATCTCTTAGGAGATACCTTGAACATGCACATGATTTGGAATTTTATTTCAAGGTATCTCCCTCAAAGGGACTTGGAATACCTTCCATGTTGATTACAAATGTACTTACAAAGGATTTTATATAACCATGGCACCTTTTTATTTGGAAATAACCTTGATGCACATGATTGGAATTTTCTTTCGAGATATCTACTAAGAGATACCTTGAGCATGCACATAATAGGAATTTTATTTAAAGGTATCTCCTAGGTTAAATAATGAAGGGCCTTGGAATACCTTACATGTTGATTGAAATTTTCTTTATAAAGGATTTTATATAACCATGGCAACTTTTTATTTGGCAAGAAACCTAATGCACACTATTGGAATTTTTTTTTGAGATATCTCCTAGGAGATACCTTGAACATACACATGATTGGAATTTTATTTCAATGTATCTCCTAGTAGATACCTCTCAAGGCCTTGGAATACCTTCTATGTTTATTGTAAATGTCTTTACAAGGTATTTGATATAACCATGACACCTTTTTATTTAACAAGAACCTTGATACACACAATTGGAATTTTCTTTCAAGGTATCTCCTAGGAGATACCTCCAAGGGCCTTAGAATACCTTCCATGTTGATTTCAAAGGTTCTTATAAAGCATTTGATATAACCATGGCAACTTTTTATTTGGTAAGAACCCTGATGCACACTATTGGAATTTTCTTTCGAGATATCTACATACACACGATTGGAATTTTATTTCAAGGTATCTCCTAAGATATACATCGAAGGGAATTTTTTAATTCTTTGAATGTTGATTTCAAAGGTCTTTTCAAGGGATTTGATATAACTATGCCATTTTTTTATTTGGCCAAAACCTTGATGCCAACATTGATTGCCTGTAAGAACGATGCATGGCACTCTGGAAACCAACCAAAATTAGAGGGGCCCACCCAAAGCACACCATGAATATAAATATGCCACATGGAAAGTTTATTTATCAAACATGAAGTCCTTTTATTTTAAATACAAACATTTATTGGCATCTTCTAATTGAACCTTGATATCATTGATAACTTTCTCATCTTTTTTGGCAGCTTTCTTCAAAATACATATCTGATCTTAAAGTGGCTTGATCATAGCCTTCCACTATTGATTCTCTTTATTCAACTATTTATCAATCTTTATACCTATTTAGAATCTCCTTCAAGATGTTAAACTTCCTCCAAATAACTTGCTCTGATACCAATTGTTAGAGGTACAATCACTAAGAGGGGGGTGAATCAGTGAACCTAAATAATCCAACTTCAATTTCCAAATTATTTCAAACTCTTAATTAAATATAATAATCATTCATGAATCATACACATCATTCATAGCAATTAACAAGAGAGACAATGCAAGATCAAACACATAAAGCTAGTTATATGTGAGAAACCCTTTTGGGGAATAAAACCCACTAAAACCTAAAATTGGACTATTGTCCTATAATAATAAAAACAACTTTAGACCAGATGTAACTGATCAAGGAAATACCATTCCTTGTTTTGTGAGACTACAATCCCACAAGATGCTACTACACCTATCTATTTGAGCAACCATAACAACTAGACTTTTATCAAGTTTCACCTTGCAAGGAGGCAATAACCACCTTAGATGTTGAGCAACCACAAAAACACCTATGAACATCTCCAACTTTGGATTAATGTCATCAACACCTGATGATGGAATTATGACTATCACTCTTCACCTTCAGTGAAAACTCTATCACCTAACACACCCTATTAGCCAAAGCACATTACATACTTGAAACAATACACAAAGATCAATTAGGATACATTACATATCCCAACTAACCCCAATCCTCAACTCTACACACTCAATGCATCTAAAGCCACATTTTGTATCACTCTTCAATCCTTAGCAACAACTTTATAACCACATCAACAATGTGACCAAATGGTCATACACATAGTCCACACACTGATTTGCCTCTCAGGTCAACCACTGAGCTCACTCAGACATTAGCAATCTTTTGCTCAAACATAAAGAATCCAAACCATCCTTTTAGATGAACCTATAAATCTCATTGATCCTCAACCTGTAAGAGCATTATTCTGACATCAAATGATCACAATCAACTTTACTCACCTCTGTGTATGCTCAATTAACTCTAATAGAGACCTTATACATAGGAACACTATGAAAAAATATACATTCAACTTATTAAGCTTTGTTATTACTAAATATGGATTGGTCCCACCTCTAAATGCCACATATATCATCTTCATGGAGTCTAGATCACCTTTTAATAGCTAATTCTTCATGAGACATCTAAACAACATCAAAATGAGCTCAAATATGCTTGTCGAATCAATTACAGATTATAGTCAAACACAAAATCAAATTTGAAGCTAAATTTATTTTATTATATAAGAATTTAGATCATCTAACTAGGTTTCATTATAAGTGCCATAGAGTCCTCTACAACTTTGTTTTTTACTCCATTAATAAATTCATCTTAGATCAAAAGTTATGGATGAAATACAGAGCACTCCTTTTTCCCTTTGTAAATTTGAATTTTCAAATTCAAACTAGGGACTAATTTGATCACAACCATATGATCAAATCCTCTAGACTCATCTATACATGGCAATGGTGACATCAACAAACTACCTACTCAGATTTCTTGCCACTAAACCAAAATGTCTAGATAAAAACAATGATCAACTAGATGAAGTCCACTTACTTATATACTCATTCTAAGCACCCTTGACACCCCATAGGGTCTTTGTAACATGTCCATACCAACAATATCATTCATCAAATTCCTCCCTTAGTCAAACACTCATGAACCATGCAGGAATATTGAGGCTCATTGAAGCAAACTTTGTCATTGTCATTTTAACACACATGACACCTCATCAACATCCTTGGTCACCTTGGAGACATCATTGACAAATATCCATCAATTTTCTTCTCATTTTTAACTCGAAAATATTTATTACCAAAATTAATTCAAGGAGCCAAATAATTTGATATTTTGTTTGTAGTGTTATCTTATGTGTGTCAAGTGATTATGATTCTCACACTTTTAGATGGATAATAGTTTCTTTTTTATAAGCTAATTTGTTAATAAAACATTAAGTTATGGACTTTGAAGGATACCTCAAGGAGATAAACTTAGTTTAATATTGAATTCCATGAAATCTTCACCTACACGTACTTAAAGGACTTAGAAAATATGTTGACAATCAAGACATTAAAGCGATAAGGTTTTGCATATTTTTATAGTTCATAGGAACTTTTTATGTTTGAATAATCATTTCAGTTACTTCCTTACTATTTTTATCCCAACATCTAATAGGTTTAATAATTGATCCTAAATTCACATATTTAAAGGAGTTAGCCTCACAACTAGAGGTTTATTCTAGATACAATCATCCCATAGCCTTAGATCATTCCAATGTCCAGATATGAATCATATCTGAGTAGTCTAATTTCAATTAGGTGCTATCTAGGTTTATAATAGAAATCAAAGGAGATATGTTGGTCTTCATTGCTACAAGGGAACTTTATTTTCTACCCTACCTTACTCCCTCCTTTTGAACTTTTTTAACATGAATCACTTTAGATTAATGTTCATTATGTATATCCATTTGTTTGTTTAATATTTTAGGCTTATATTGGAAAATAAAAATTAAATTACATCATAATAAATATAGGTATATTATGTCACTACCATATTCCTATTGTCCCTACAATAGGGTTTGCTTATAGACTTGAAGGTGGTAAGTTGTAACCACATAATATCTCCACCAAAAATGAGTGAAGCCCCAAGGTGTCACTACCATATTCTTGTTGTCATTATAATTTGAAAAATGTTATTCTACTATTTTCATTACATCCTTAACACAGACACACATCAATAGTCTGGAAGAACCTAAGGATGAATTTGAATATTCTCAACCTACTATTTCCTGTCATGCACTTTTAGGTATTAGTACTCCAAATATTAAGGTGGTAGGTTTCCTCAAGAAATAGAAGTTAATTATATTTATTTATTCTTGGAGTACACATAAATTCATCAATAGTAAGTTGGCTACTCAATTGGACTATTTCATTTACCCAGCTCCAAAATTTCAAATCCTAATTACATGGGGGGTATAGTCAATTATTTGTGTAAATTCCATAGCATAAAGCTATAAGAGACTACCTATTATCTTATGTTTTCTATTATCATGGATGGGACTAACATTTTTTTTGGATTGTAATGGCTCACCACTTTATGCACAATTGAGATGAATTTTGAGTAACTATTCATGCTCGTTCATTTAGAAGGAAGGACATTTGAACTGCATGGTTTATTGGCTAAATCTACGTAATTGGTTATTTTTCACCAGATGATGAAGATGATCAAAAAAGGTACAAATTAATTATTGTGTGACTATTTTCCATATAATTTAAACCAAATAAGGAGTCTACACATATTGAATTACAATTGGTGGAGCCTACCCATATTTGTCTTATACACCCACTTGACTCCTTTGACCTCTTTTCCTTTTGAAATTAGCTTTATAGTAGGGCTCACTACTGCCTAGGCCAACCTAGGGCTTCCCTAAGCTCGATACACATTCTTAAAAATTATACTATTTTTATTAAAATTTGATTGAAGTATATACAAGTAGAGCATTTGGAATTATATTTATTGTATTATTTTATAACATTTTAGTGTTACAATTTGAAAACCTTGTTTTCCTGAATAATAGTCATGTGTGCGCTCCTTCAATAGAAAGCTTGTTGACATCACAACTACGTGTGCTCTAGCAAGGCAAAAAATATTAAAATAATCTAAGTAGATATTTGAATCTTAGTGATTTCATAACATATTAAGGTGCTAAAAAATGTATAAAAGGGCCAAGTTAATACAAATAAATCACACATTTTAGATAGAGTAAAAAAATATATTGAACACTATTAAGATTAAATACCTAAAAATAAAGATTTCTACAAATTTTATATAGAGTTAAAAAATATACTGAACACTATTAAGATTAAATACCTAAAAATAAGGATCTAAAAAAATGATAGTAACAAATATGGTCAATGATTTAGACACTCTACACCCTGCTCTATTCTAATCTATTAGTGCTCTACAGTGTATGTTTAAAAAAAACAAAGAATATGTAGAAATAGGAATATATCTAGTCAGACATGTTCGGTGGTTTTTGTTCCTCTTAAAAATATGTGAAAATTATATGGACCTTATTTTTTAAAGTAAATTTGAACTTCAAATTCATTGGGGACTCCTGCCTATTTTTGAATGTAAATGCACCTCAAAAGTAGTCAAGTCGAATTCAAGGCAAATGATATATTTAATATATTAAAATGATATTTTTATATATTATACTAAAATATATAATATTTATTTAAAATATATATATATATATAATATAATGTAATATAATATTATAATATTATATATTATATAATATATTTTATTATTATTATTATTATTATTATTATTATTATTATTATATAATATATATGTTTATTATATAATATATATGTTTATATAGTTTATAAATCAAATTATTATTATATATTTTAGTATAATATATCCAATATAAAATATATAATTTATATATAGTATTACTCAGTTTAATATACATATATACATTCACATGCACACACACATATCATAACATATAATGTATGTATATATGTATTGGTGAGAGGGGTTATGTAAATTGAAAGAGTGTAAAATTATAATTGATGGTTAAACCTAGTAATTTCAAACCCTTGATAATGTCAAAATATTAATTAAGTTCAACTTTAAAGATAATTATGGGTGCAGACCGATCAGGATTTGAATCACCATGCAATGATTTAGTCTATGATGGCTTGCATTATGTGTGTAAAGAGAAAGCCTCTTAGCATGTAATCTCTACATCAAAACTGTAACTCCCTTGGTTTCGATCAGGGTGCATCTATATTTTCTAGATATAGAGCTCAATGGTGGCAGATCATGTTTTGTCTTGGTGATTACAATGGATAAATTGCTTTTGTTACAATGGTACTAAGAAAATTAAAAGTAACCAAGAAGAATTTTAGGTTTAGAAATTGAATTAAAAATTAAAGTGGACATGTATGTTCCAAAGACACCATCTATTCCATTGCATAGAGCATAGAACACCATAATTAGTTTACATCAAATCTAATTAGAAACACCGCCATAATTAGTTTACATCAAATCCTTCTCCTCATCTAATTTAAGTTCTAATGCATAGAGCACCACAAGATCTGCATTAGTGTGGTCAAGTAGCAGTGTTAGTTGGATCATCTCCATGTCCACTCTCATAAGCATCAGTATGAGAAAATTGGTTCGTATGTTACACAAGGGTATTAGTAAGTGTGTTAAGTGCATGTAAACTATCAATCTCTACAACATCCTTCATTGTAGAGGGGATTATCTTAGGCTAAAGTGATTATTTGGTAGAGATTCTCATAGGTTGATTAGGTACACGATATGCACCCAACCTATCCTATCGAAAACCTTTTTATTGGCCCTAAAAACTCTTAATAATAAAATTAATAGAGAATTTCATTGAAGGTATTAAAATTTCATTAAATTTTCCTCATAAAATATGAAGGAACGTCATTGTTGATAACCATCCACCATTAGTCCCAAAAATTCTTTCTCATCAATGAATGGTGGAAATAGTGGATTGGGAAATGTTTGAATTACATTAGAAGTGTCACATTGGTTTTTGGATTACTGAATAATGAGAATTTTTTTTTTTTTTTTTTTTATCTATCAAACTAACTACTAGCAATTTGGCATCATCATACTATAGGAATTGCATCTCTCTATATATTAAGATTTCCGTCTATCAATTTCACATGTTACCATTTAATTAAATTCACCTACGTAACGTAGGGGTCCTATGCTAGGGGATTACTAATTATTTTTTAGGGTGTGTTGCTAAGAAATTGAAGGATTATTTTACCTAATTTTTAGTCTTACATTATTTAAAATTTTATTTAATATACGTTTCTCAAACAAATTATGAGTATTTTACTTTAAAAAATTATTTTAAAATAAATTAATTAATTTGATTGGATGCAAAACTATAATTGAAAACATGGAAGTCATATTATATAAAATAAAGAGTTTTTAACATTATATTACAAAAAATTTAGCTCACTTCAAGGTTAAACAACCTCTATGGGAAGCTTTATAGATGTGGGATCGAATATCGTCTATAAAGCAACCTCCAGGATTTTAGAAGTTGGCTCTTTGTTTAATTTTGAGGGTGAAAAGGGATAGAAGAAAGAAAAATAAATAACATGGAAAGTAAATCTAATCTAAGGTGATGCATCAAGAGATTTGAAACATTAACCTATAATTTTATAAAATAGATTAGATCTTGAAGCATCACAGACCATAAAAGATCATAAAGCATGAACTACAATCTATTATGCAAGCAAAGACCAAAACTATAGAAGCAGAAGAAAATATATATAAAATAGAGGCAATTTTTCATTCCAAATAACACAAAACATCACATCATCATAGATGGAGAATAGAGTATAGAATGCCACAAGGGCACATACAAAACACCCAGTCACATCCATAAGGTACACCTATTAAGGTTATAGAATGAAAAAGTCCACTAGTTGTCACTACTCCTAGTCTATTACAATGGTTGGTTATCATTTGTTTGTATTACTACTTTTGTAAATAGGTACATTGAATGCATGCATCTTAGTAACTATGCATTACAAAAAAATCATGAACAAGGGCACGGTATACACCGGTCAAAAAAACTAACCAATCTTGTCCGTAAAAACTGATGAACACATCTCCAACTCATTTTATGACACCTGTAGTTAGAAACACCAAGAAACACATCTCAGAGTCAAACTTCAAAATTGAAGTTAGTAAGAAAATTATAAATCTAGTCTTATAAAATGTAATAATAAACTAAAGGATTTTAGTGGAGAAATAAACTCACTGGGACATATATTCATTGGTGATTTATCTTAATTTGAATCTATTCAACAAAATAATTATGTATCAATAATTTTAATTGTAGCTAAAAAGACCTAATGGTTAACTAAAATTTGATGGTCATTTTTTAAATTAGAACAAACTCAATTCATTTGTATAATTTGTATGTAATCTAACAGTTTGTAGACTTTTTATAACCAAGTTCAAAGGGCTACTAAAAATTAATAATTTGCATTACTTGAAATTAACTAATTGTACATCAATTTTACTACCAACTATCCCATGACAAGTGTCATCTACAACATCAAATTTAATGTTTTCAACATGATTTCAACTTCATGAAATGTGATTGTAACTTTTAATTTTATTCCTTTGAAACATAATAATGTTTAATAGATTTGCTCTTCGAAGTAATCTACCTCATTTACTGCACACATGGGGAAGCATCGTAGTTTTTTAATTCTATACCTGTGATCACATTTACCCATTTTTTGATGTTACATGGCATTATACATTACATTACAGGCATAAAGTTTCATTTAATTTTGTTAAATATATAATATTATTTTTGTATCATTAACAATATATAGATATATTATAATTTCTATAATCTTGATAAATGAAGTTTTAGTGATTCTTGTATTGAAATATTTATTTCAAGAGTAAAATTGTTTGGCTTACAATTTCCTATTTAAATTTAATTTATTTTACATTGATGTGATTTGGCCCTATAAATGATGATTTTCAAATCACTTCACTACATATCCAATTGATAATGATGCATGGATCATTTACTTCCATTAATAAAAATGCATCTTTTGTGATGGAGAAGGGATACGTGATTTAAATTTGTTGATTTGTGATTATTTTAGTTTAATGGCCATTGCCTACCAAACATTATTAATGTTTGATATATTTTCTCTTTGAAGTAATCTACTACGCACATGGTGAAGCACTGTAGAATTTTAAATCCATATCAATGATCACATTTTTTACCCCATAATGTTAAAGCCCATTTTCATGTTATGTGGCATTATACACTACATTAAAGGCATAAAAATTCATTTAATTTTATTTAAAATATAATATTATTTATGTACTATTAACAATATATAAAATATTTTATACTAAAATATATTATATGTAATATTGATTTATAACCTATATTAACATATATATTATATGATATAATAATATTGATTAATATTAAAATATATTTTACAAAAATTATAATTTATAATCATATTAATATATAATTAATTAGTTTAATATATAAAAATATTATGATATATATTATAATATGTCAATTATATTTATTTAATAACTAATATAATTTGTGTGTGTTGGAGGGGTAAGAGGCATTATATGAAGTGAAAGAGTGTAAATCGACAATTAAACCTACCAATTACTCCAAACCCATGGTATTGATTTCAAAATAAGTTCATCTTAAAAATAATTATGGGCACAAACTTATCAGGATCTGAATCACCATGTAATGCTTTAGTCTACGATGGCTTGCATTCTTCATGTAAAGAGATAACCTCTTAGCACAATCTCTACATCAAAATTGCAACTCCCTTGGTTTTGATCAGGGGAATCTGTATTCGTTAGATAAGGAGCACCATAATTATGGGTGATTAGGTTTTGTCTTGGTGATTGCAATGGAGAAATTATTTTTATTACAATGGCAGTAAAAAAATTAGAAGTGACCAACAAGAATTTTGGGTTTAGAAATATGATAAAATTTTTAAGTTGACATATATGTTTAAAAGACACCATCTACTCTAATGTACATTCCTACTATTATACCACCACCACCTGTTTCTTCTAATAATTAATAATGTTACATCTTCAAAAAAATGTGGATGAAACTCCACTTATTATGCATTAAAGAGCCTAATAATTATTTCTAAATCATTATCATCATTTTCAAAGTTCTATGATGATAATTTTACTTCTATTTCCATATTTGAATTTCTATAATTTTCATTGTACTATAGTTTTATAGCAAATTATTGAACATTTTATAATTCTGATGATTCCTTAGATGTGATCCAAAACCCATGGTAAGAGACTCATCAAGTGTAATTTGTTGCCATGATTCTATTGTTATTTTATTGGAATGAAATTCCCTAAATTATACAAATCTATATTTAGATACAATCTATAAATAGATTCAAAGTCTATATATAGAAATACTATATAGTAGTGTTCTGAGGTAGACTACTTAATATGCCCTCACATAATCATAATTTAGGTAAACACACAAAATCTTTTTCCAAGAGGTCTTTGAGTTACTAGGTATTATTTTGTGTCACTTATTTTAAATACCATTTTGAGGTTGAATTCATCCCAAATATTAGTTTGTAAGTTTAAGAAAGACGATGCACCCTCATAGATATTTGAATTGGTGAGTTAAATTATCTCAAAAGTATTTCTAGTGGGGTAGGGGCTAAAAATTAAGGATTCAAATCCCTATTAGATAATTCACTTATGTTACATCTTAAAAAAATGTGGATGAAACTCCACTTATTATGGAAGAGCTTATTATTTTTATATCATTAGCACAATCTCTACATCAAAATTATAACTCTCTTGGTTTCAATCAGGGGGCATCTGTATTCATTGGATAAGGAGTACCACAGTTGTGGGTGATCAAGTTTTGTCTTGGTGATTTCAATGGAGAAATTATTTTTGTTATAATGGTGTTAAAAAAACTAGAAGCGACTAAGAAGAATTTCAGGTTTAGAAATATGATGAAAATTTGAAGTGGACATATATGTTTGAAAGACAAAATCTATTCTAATGTGTATGTCTACTATTATACCACCACCACTTATTTTTCCTAATAATTAATAATTTTATGTATTCAAAAAAATGTGGATGAAACTCCACTTATTATGCATTGAAAAGCCTAAATTATAATTATTTATAAATCATTACCATTAGTTCCAAAGTTCCATGATGATAATTTTACTTCTATTTCCATATTTAAATTTCTATAATTTTCATTGTACTATGGTCTTATAGAAGATTATTGAACATTTTCTAATTCTGATGATCCCCTAGATGTGATCCAAAACCCATGGTAGGAGACCCATCAAGTTTAATTTATTGCGATGAGTCTATTGCTATTTTATTGGAATGAAATTCCCTAAATTATATAAATATACATTTAGATATGATCTATAAATGGATTCAAATTCTATATATAGAAATATTATATAGTAGTGTTCTGAGGTAGACTACTTAATATGTCCTCACATAACCATAATTTAGGTAAGCACACAAACTTCTTTCCCAAAAGGTCTTTGAGTTACTAGGTATGATTTTGTGTCACTTATTTTAAATACAATTCGGGGGTTGAATTTATCTCTAAATATTAGTTTTTAAGTTCAAGAAAGGTGACTCACCCTCACATATATTTGAATTGGTGAGTTAAATTATCTCAAAGGTATTCCTGGAGAGTGGGAGCTAAAAATTAAGGATTCAAATCCCTATTAGACAATTCTCTTATGTTACATCTTCAAAAACTATGGATGAAACTCCACTTATTATGCAAGATCTTATTATTTCTAAATCATTATCACAATCTCTATGTCAAAATTACAACTCCCTTGGTTTTGATTAGAGGGCATCTGTATTCACTGGATAAGGAGTGCCATAGTTGTGGGTGATTAGGTTTTGCCTTGGTGATTGCAATGGAGAAATTACTTTTGCTACAATGGCATCAAAAAATTAGAAGTGACCAAGAAGAATTTTGGGTTTAAAAATACAATAAAAATTATAAGTGGACATATATGTTTGAAAGACACCATCTATTCTAATGTGTATGTCTACTATTATACCACCACCACTTGTTTCTCCTAATAATTAATAATGTTACATCTTCAAAAAAATGTGGATGAAACTCCACTTATTATGCATTGAAGAGCCTAAATTATAAGTATTTCTAAATCATTACCATCGGTTCCAAAGTTCCATGATCATAATTTTACTTTTATTTTCATATTTGAATTTCTATAATTTTCATTGTACTATGGTCTTGTAATATATTATTGAACATTTCCTAATTCTAATTATCCCTTGGATGTGATCAAAAATCCATGGTAGGAGACCCATCAAGTGTAATTTATTGCAATGAGTCTATTGTTATTTTATTGGAATGAAATTCCTTAAATTATACAAATCTACATTTAGGTACAATCTATAAATGGATTCAAAGTCCATATATACAAATATTATATAGTAGTGTTTTGATGTAGACTACTTAATATGCCCTCACATAACCATATTTTAGGTAAGCACACAAAATCTTTTCCCAATAGGTCCTTAAATTACTAGGTATGATTTTATGTCACTTATTTTAATTACCATTTTAGGGTCAAATTCATTTCCAAATATTAGTTTGTAAGTTCAAGAAAGGTGACTCACCCTCATAGGTATTTGATTTGGTGAATTAAATTATCTTAAAGGTATTTTGGGGGGGGGCTAAATATTAAGGAGTCAAATCCCTATTAGACAATTCACTTATGTTACATCTTCAACAAGTGTGGATGAAACTCCACTTATTATGCAAGAGCTTATTATTTCTAAATCATTAACATAATCTCTACATCAAAATTACAACTCACTTGGTTTAGATCAAGGGGCATCTATATTTGTTGGATAAGGAGTGCCACAGTTGTGGGTGATCAGGGTTTGTCTTGGTGATTGAAATGGAGAAATTGCTTGTTACAATGGTGCTAAAAAATTAGAAGAGACAAAGAATAATTTTGGGTTTAGAAATATGATAAAAATTTGAAGTGGACATATATGTTTGAAATACACCATCTATTTCAATGTGTATATCATATTTGAAGTGGACATATATGTTTGAAAGACACCACTTGTTTCTCCTAATAATTAATAATGTTATATCTTCAAAAAAATGTGGATGAAACTCCATTTATTATGCATTGAAGAGCCTAATAATTATTTCTAAATCATTACCATTGGTTCCAAATTTTCATAATGATAATTTTGCTTCTATTTTCATATTTGAATTTCTATAATTTTCATTGTACTATGGCCTTGTAGTGGATTATTAAACATTTTCTAATTCTGATGATCCCCTAGATGTGATCCAAAACCTATGGTAGAAGACTCATCAAGTGTAATTTGTTGCGATGAGTATGTTGATATTTTATTAGAATGAAATTCCCTAAATTATAAAAATATACATTTATATACAATCTATAAATTGATTCAAAGTCTATATATATAAATACTATATAGTAGTGTTCTAAGGTAGACTGCTTAATATGCCCTCACATAACCATAATTTAGATAAGCACACAAAATCCTTTCCCAAGAGGTCTTTGAGTTATTAGGTATGATTTTGTGTCACTTATTTTAATTACCATTTTGTGTTTGAATTCGTCTCCAAATATTAGTTTGTAAGTTCAAGAAAGGCAACTCATCCTCACAGATATTTGAATTGGTGAGTTAAATTTTCTCAAAGTTATTTTTTTGGGGTGGAGGATAAAAATTAAGGAGTCAAATCCCTATTAGACAATTCGCTTATGTTACATATTTAAAAAATATGGATGAAACTCCACTTATTATGCAAGAGCTTATTATTTCTAAATCATTAGCACACTCTTTACGTCAAAATTGTACCTCCCTTGGTAGACTACTAGTTATGCTATCACATAACCATTATTAATTTAGATAAGCACACAAAATCCTTTCCCAAGAGGTCTTTGAGTTACTAAGTATGATTTTGTGTCACTTATTTTAATTGCCATTTTGGGGTCAAATTCATCTCTAAATATTAGTTTGTAAGTTCAAGAAAGGTAACTCGCCCTCATAGGTATTTGAATTGGTGAATTAAATTATCTCAAAGGTATTATGGGGGGGAAGGGATGGGCTAAATATTATCTCAAAGATGTTCCTGGTGGGAGGAGGGCTAAATATTTTTATTAAATAATGTACATTGTTTAAATGTTTAATATGTTACTAGGTATATAAATATTTTTTTAGATTATTTTATATGTTACAAATTTTTATATAAACTTTTAACTTAGTATAGAATTAAAAATTATCACATGCTTTAAAATTAAGGTTAAGTTTATCTTTTTCTCTTTCCATTATTTTCTCTCAATTTTTCTCTCCTTTTTGAAGGCTGAAAAACATTCTTTTATTGACTGTTAGGTTAACGATGGTGTTAGTGGTTTAAGTGTTGACCCTATTTTTCACTATCATTTATACATTTGTGGCATTAGTGGTGGAAGCATTGATACTATTTTTCACTATCATTTTTTCATGTGCTTCTTATCAGGTATTTAATCTATGTAATGTATTATTTTACTATATCTAAAATGTGTGATTTCTTTGGTTTGACATGAACTTTTTATTCATTGTTTATTATTTTAAGTTATGAAATCATTGAGATTCAGATAGACCTAAATTTTTGTTATGAAATGGTTGAGATAATGAAATGGTGGAGTTTAGGATTATTTAGTGCTTAATTTTATTCATTAAGGACCTAAATGGTGAATATGAGGGAAAAGCATACATTTTTTATTAATTGTAACTAAATAATGAAATGGTCAAGATTAAAATTTATTAGCATTTACTTATATTCAATAAGGATCCAAATGGTGAGTGTGAGGGGAAAGTAGACTTTTTTATTGGCTGTAAGTAAATAATGAAATGGTGGATATTAGGATTGTTTAGGGCTTACTTGTATTCAATAGGGGCCTAAATGGTGAATGTGAGGGGAAAGCAAACATTTTTTATTAACTATAAGCAAATAATGAAATGAGAGATATTGAAATGGTAGAGATTAGTATTGTTTATCACTTACTTATATTTAAAAGGGAACCAAATAGTGAATGTGAGGGGAAAGCAAACATTTTTTAATTAACTATAAGTAAATAATGAAATCGTTGAGATAATGAAATGGTGGAGATTAAGATTGTTTAGCACTTAATTGTATTCAATAAGGACCCAAATGATGAATTTGAGGGGAAAGCAGACATTTTTAATTAATTATAAGTAAATAATCATAGCAAAAAAGTCATTTGATGTGAGAGGGTTTCAATGGTTCTACCATTTCTATCTCATTGCATCATTCATCTGTTGGCTCTGTTTAAGATACTACAAATTGTTTTTGTTTTAAACTAAGTTGAAAAGTCATTTTTTGGCATATTATAGCTTATTATTATTTGATTTTAATTTATTTTTTTAGACTGAGTTGAAAAGTCATTTTTGGGGCTGGCATACTTTTCTCTCATACTGCATCATAAAATTTGATGAATGAATGATTAAATAACACCTAGCATTATTATTTGGGGTGGAAAAAATTTCCTTCATACTTTGATATTATTGGGTAGAGGGGTCCCATGCATCATTATATATTAAAAAAAATCTTATACAATATATGCACCTATTATATAGGAGCAACTATTGCTTAGGGAGAAGTTTTTGAGGGGTGGGAAGCAGTAGGGGGCTGAATATTTGTATGGCTACTCTTTTTTTTGGTTGTCTACTATCATTTGCATCCAATCAATTTTTTATTTTTTTAAAACAAAATTTTTATAGTAAAATGATCCTAATTTATCTTAGCAACATGTATTACACATAATTTTTGTAGTCTTCAGAGCACATTTTGATATCTTCTAAGCATCTAGTACAGTCTTTTGATCACCTTGTATAGATATTCAAAGCATTTATAGACTTATTCGAAGCATCCTATGTATGTATTTGGAGCACACCCAGAGCATATTCAAAGTAATTTTGGAGCATATTTGGAGTGTCTTCAAAGTGTTCAATCATCGAAGCTTGGTTGTCGAATCCTCAAAATTATAGTCGAAAGAGTTGTAAAAATTGTGTTGCCTTCCCAAAATTACCCCATCATTGAGATGTTTAATTTTACTCAAAATTACCCCATCCTTGGGATGTGTTCCTCTACTCAAAATTACCACATCCATGAAATGTGTTATTGTACTCAAAACTACGTTATTCATCCAAGTTAGACATAATAACAAGGTAAAGAATTAGTAATAAATTATATATAAACAATGAACAAATTGCATTCATATCCTACTTAGATCAAAATTTAAATATTAAATGTAATACAATATATAACCAAATGCAACACTTTAGGGATAGTTTATATAACTATGATGAGCTATATGAAATGCTCATCATTTCTCTTCATACTTTACCTTTTGCAATTCCCTTTGTAAAAAAGTAGAATACTGATTCTTATTCTAGATTTCCTAATTCAAACCTCTAATTTAGATCATAAATTTCAAAATGATGGCCCTAGTCATGGTGGCCCCTTGGTAAGAATCTAAGATATCTGAGAATTGTATACACCCAAGCTTCAAATTTAACTTTTGCTTGAGAATTCCAACACTGCCATGGAGATAGAGAACACATAATGATAAGAGGTCTAAACTTCATCCCAATCTAGACATCTAAACCTAGTTCCTCTAAGCACCAAGTGATTATCTCACAAACTACTTTGGCTCTTCTTAGACTCCATTTAATATTGGTATGGCTAAGTAATTCTATACACTTCAACTCAATAGGTAATGTCTCCCACCTGGCAAGACTTGCATTGAAACCATTAGCATAATAGTGGCTTAGAAAATATTTAAAAGCATAAATATTAGATCTTAATAGCTAATGATACATGTTCTTCATATGCATATGATATAGTAATTGAAAAGAAGAAATAAGTTTCTTTGCTTCTAGAATTGTGGTCTCATACATAACCCAGTGGTGCTTTGTAATTCTAAAAATTTATTGTTGGCATGTTACCATGCCATTTGGTTCCTTAGAGTGGAGAGAAAGGCATGAAATTATGTCTCTCCAATAAATATATTCATCAAAAAACCAAATTGATATCCTAACAACAAATTGAAAGTATAGAACTCACAAATGGCATCCTATATTTCTTCAGTGTTATTTAGAAAAAAATTCATAAATACATGCTCATTTTCAATGATATGCAAAAAACCAAGGTAAATTAACTGAATCTACCATTTATAAAATTGATCACATAAGAAAAGAACATAAACTGGTGAATGTTGCCTGCATGCTAATAGTTTCTCAGAAATAGCACAAATGTGTTGGATAGAAGCTTGTGCTTTTTGTAATTGCAATTAAGATTTTTCCAATTGCTTCTAATATTTCTCCTTAAGTTTGGAAATTTTCATCCTTCAATTTTTGAATTTTCTTCTAGGTGATATGCCTGGTAGAGATTATTTCATGTAATAGAATAGGGAAAGAGGGAACAACTCTTGTTGGACCCTCTATTTGAACTACAATCTTTTGTGTTTCTCTTTGCATGGCCTAAATAGAGGCTTTTGTAACTCAAAATTCTGAGTGGTAATCTGTAATATTCTATTAGTATGTCAAGAATCATTGTATTTCCATCATAAATATTCTCTTAGATTATGTTTATCAGCATTGGCATTTTGCAAATCAATAATCTAGTGTCCTTGATATCAAGAGAATTTTATAAATTAGTAATTTGAGTGTCCATAATAGCAAGATAATTCTACAAATTACTCAATTCTTGGGTCTGTGAAAACATTACATTATGGACCCTAGTCTATTCAACTTGTATTCCTTGAAGAATTATTTATTATTCACTAACTCTAGTAACAGATTCTTCCCACCTTATTTCAAATTAGAAATCATCAAGTCCTTACCTTTCAAAGTTGAATAGAGAACATCTAACTTTGTTTGTTGCAGTCTAATTTTTTATTCATGGTGTGATAAATCCATGGCATATTGCAATTCTTTTTCTTCATTGAAAAAATATGGATAAAATGGATCTTCTTCAATCAAGGGTGCATTACCCTTATTAGCAATAGAGGGCACAATATGTTATGCTTATTTAGGTACAACTTCTTATGCTAGGGTTCTCTCTACAAATACAACTTCTTCTTTAGAATGCACCTCTTCTTCTTCATGTAAGATAAGTAATTGAATGTACCAATGTTTAGTTGGAGGAGGATGAGGTGTGTTTGAATAAAGTCCCATTTATCACTTTGATCTCTGACGTAGTATCTTTGAAACTAATGGTGATAGATATGGTCATTCTATAATTTCAACTATGGATTCTTCAATATAGATTTTAGTGTAAAGAGGAGAGGTAAGGCATGGTGCCTTTATGGTAGGAACTGGAGAAAATGTTTTGAGGAAATAGGACTAAAACTTTTCACCCCTTGGTTTACTAAGAAAATAATATAAATAAATGAGTGTAATCAGCCCATGATGGCGAGTAGATCCAATACCTCATCTTATCTTTTGAGAAACATTAATCAAAGCATTTTTAAGGAAAGAGGGAAGATCAATCTTAAATTCTCCCTAAATAGCTCCTTTCTTCAATTGAAGAAGGAGTCTCATAGCATCTCCACCCACTATTATAAACTGATCATCACAAGTGATATATTTCATTATCTAAAAAACAATATTTTGCCAAGGTTAAAGAAGACTTTCTCTCAAAATTCCCTTGGCCACTCCTTGGGAGGATTTAGCCAGTCTGGGGTGTGGCTCATTTCCTTTAACAAACATATAAATTAGGTTAGAAAAATTGATCTTTCTAATTTCAACTACTCCATCCTTAAAAATTCCATATAGAGCACTAATTATAGAGGGATTTACTAGAATGTTTTTCCCTTTGATAATATAATGATCTTTATCAAGATTCTCATAAAATTCTTTCACAATTTCTTCATGGAATCTTTTAAACATTTTTAAGAAATTCAACCAAACTACTATTTCAAAGACATCTCTGGCTACTTCATCTTATAAAAATGCATCAGAGGATTCCAATTCAATTTTTTCCTTTCTCCCACCCATCTTCAGAGCAAGCACTATTTAATTACAAATCTGACTATACTGTAAAAACATAGAGCTAAAATTCATAAATGGAATAGGGGAAGTAAGAGGTTAGATATACAACACAATAATTGATGGTAGTGATAGTGCAAAAATGAATAGTAAAGTAATTTATAAGATGTGAGTATGACAAGAATGATGGTGGCAGTTATGGGTATCTCTTCAGAGCATGTCATGTGAGATATAATGAGAAGGTGCTTTATCTAGTCAAATAGCAATTATTTTCATAAAGGTCATTATTGGCAATACTGGGAGCAATACTCATAATTAATTATGCATCATACCAAATCTTTTTGAAAAACCCTCTTTATAAAATGTATTAATTTATAATTTTGTAGTCAATCTGAGCCATTGATTATAGGTTTCTAGATTTGATGGTAGAGGTTATGTTTAAGTGTTTTTCATCATAAAATGTATTGAGATATGGTTCAAAGAAAAAATAAGTGAAAAATTAACATAGAGTGGAGGTGGAAAAGAGGTAGAGAAGTGTAATAGGGTTTATTACAGGATTTTGTTTCTCCCTTGTATTGCTAGAAATAATATACTAGACAAGTTTGGTGGATGTAGCCCATTTTGGGTGAACCACGTTAAATCTGGTGTCTCTTGTTATGTTTATGTTTTTGTTTATTTTTAGTTTTTGACTAATTCATTTCATAGTTTCTCTTGTATGCGATTTCAGGATAAATCTAGGTTTTAATTTATCCTAACAGTTCATGGTTGTTATAATATTGGTTATGTATGCCTTATAGATTAATTTCAATATATTTTTAATCCTTCCATGACTTTTGAGGATAATTAATTTAAGATCAACACAAGTTCTCCTAGTATCATCTACAAGGATTGTGTTACCTCTTCCCATTCTATTACTATTCCACATGCCATTAACACCAACTTAGCCATTATATTAACCTTACACCTCCCATAAGTATCAATTGGGACCAATAGAATCACACCTTATTAAACTGCATCTATGGAGACATATCAATTATAGAATATTAAGGAGGCCAAGACCACATTCAAGCAGAAGAAGAACAATCTCCTAGTGAAATCTTTTTGGAGGTGCTAGGGGGAATTCAAAGTTCAAACTCAGCATCTTATAGTGAAATTTTATTTGAGGTACTAGAATATAAAGTCAAAAGGCAATGTTCCTTAGTGAAATCTTTTTAGAGGTAATATAGGACAATCAAGACAAAATTCACTGGTGAAAACCTATTTGAGGCATAAATAGCTGAGAATAACGGTTCTTCATTTCTTGATGAAGACATTATTAAAGATAACATCAATACAACTTCCAATATATAGCATAATCAAATGGTAGCTACTCTCAAGCCCAAACAACATAAAAATCTAGTGGTCTTATTAAGAGAATATTCAAAAGTCATCAGCCCTACCAAAACTAGAGTTATGTCGAATCTAGAATCACTAATATTGTGTGTGCTTGAAAATCTCAATCTTCATTTTTTTCCCAACCATTATATATTCCATTATTATCCAATTTTACATTACCAAATCAGACCTATCAGCCAATATTTATCCCTATTTACCATCCTTGGCTGCACTTTCCTTTGTAGAAGATACAAAGACATCTTGTCTTTACATTTGAAGGAAATAGAATCAATGACCAATGAAGATCACAAAAACATTCTTGGAATCCAAATCTATAGTAGGTTCTTTACATATCAACTATTTAGACAAGGTGTGGGCTATCAATTTATGTAATTGACTATTCTAGTTGTATCATATGTTGATTAGGATGTGCATCTCCACATTAGTAAGAATAATAGAACCATATCTATACCTTTTACCATACCTTGTCATTTACTCACCATTTAACTTGTTTTTTTCATTTGCCATTTACCTTGTCATTTTCATTTACCATTTTGCCTTGTCTTTATTTCATACCCTACCATTTACCTTACTTTATCACTTGGGGGAAACCCTATTACCATTACATCTAATTTTCATAACATCAATGCCTTTAAATAAAGTCATCTCATATGCCATCCCACCATACTGTCACTATTGCCCAAACTTGTTTTCACCCTCCTTATTGAACCCTTTTGACCTTGGTTCCATTGGTTTTTTGGACACCTTCTGCAAGGGTATTTTGATCTAGTTTCATAATTACATGTTTAATTGGTAGTATATGAAAGTAGTATGATATTGGATTGATAAATTAGCTATTTCATTTTTTCTTGATTGATGCCATTGATTATAACCACCTTTGGGCAAATCAGTGTTCCACCTTATGTTACTAATGATAACCACCTATGGGAAAATTAGTACCACTGACCTATGCCATTATTTTCTAATTATAAATGCCAATGGGAAAATTGAAAACAATACCTTTACCATGCATTTCCACATCACCTTTCCTTGTTATTCTCATTTACCTTACCATTTACTAAAATTTATGAACTTGTTGTTACCTGGTCAGATCTCACCACCTCTTGTGTAGGTATAACTACAATAACTTGAGATCCTAAAGGGACTATATAGTCTATGCTTAATTAATTTTGAGGTCAACTCAATCCCTCTTTTCTAATGCTCTCACCATTTTATGGTTTGGACCATTTCATATCTCATAATCCTCAATTGAGTAGATATACTTATAAAATTCCAAAAACATTTAGAAACATTTCAAAATCTTAAACTTTAAAAAATTATCTTATCATCTCTTAAAGAGATATATAGCCTCAAAATCTAAAAAAATTGTCATGTCTAAACCCAATCAATCATCCTTGATCTACCCTATTAGGGTAAATTCATTATTGGTCCTAATCTATTCTACTACCATTGGGATGTGACCTTCCCTTTATATGTATCCTTGCTTATGGGCACCACCTGTTTATCATTCCATTGAGCCTTCACACATAGATGTTGGCTTGGTTGATGATAGGATGCTTTCTATTACTTTTACATTCAAAAAATTTGTGTATTTTTTTTCTTAGTTATTTAACTATTTGTTTGCTTTCATTATTATAACTTGACTCGGTCTATATGCATTCATTAGGTGATTCTGTATGCATTATTGTTGATTCCATCCATATTCATACATCAACATTGTCATCATGGTATTTACCATTGGTGTATTATTTTCAATTTCTTATTAGAGAAGGAATCAGTCCTTATGCATATTTTAGCTACATTATCATTGTGCATACCATCACATGCTATAGCAAAAATTATCTCAATAAATATTACAAGAAATGGAGCCATAGAAACTTCTACTTGGTAACCTTAGTAAATCCTCCTACCCTCCTTGATCAAATCAACCAATTAACCATTCTAGTTATATCAATGCTAGTAATGATGGGTATATCTACATTGGTAGGTATAACCAAATAATTCACATTGATCAAATTCTTACTCTTTTATTCCTCATTCCATTTTCTCTGACATTTGGATGAACTACATTAGCTTGAGGTCTATTTAGATTATGAAGGCAATGTTTGGATACATGATGTATCTTGGGTTAGCTCAGCCACTTTTATTCATCCAATCATCTCTTTCATCACTTTGTGCATCCTCATATGCCTAGTTGTTTATGGCTTCTTTAGTCATTATACCATCACATCTACATTTGTGCTTGCTCATCTTTAATTTATATGACAGGTTATATCCTTGAGTTATGCTTGCCAACTTACTATATTAGGGAATAATCAAAAATAATTATTCAATCTCGATCCTCTTAATGATTATAACTGCCTCTATGAAAATCATTATGTCGACTCATCCACCCTACTAGGGCATGTACCTGTGCCATTGATTATAACCACCTTTAGGAAAATCAATGTCTCAAGCTTTATTAATGATTATAACTACATTTGGGTAAATCAATACCCTTTACATCAATGCATGAAAGCATCATCTCAATTGGATTAATCTCACCCATGGGTTAAATTCACTCTTCTTCTTGCTTATTTATGAGGGACCATCAATTAATCATATATGTTAGCTACTCCCTCAAAGGGGCATCATTATAGGCTTCTCAAATGTTGTTTGGAGATTCTTCTATAATCATTATCATCTTTCCTTCTTAATGGACTATTTCAATATTTGAGAAGACATTACTATGCCTATATCTTGTAATGCCTTCCCAAATAGGGGCAAACTATAGACACCTAAAATTGGCCACAACTAGATTCCAACCAGACTTCAGACCGATTCCTACTAACCATTATAAATGAATCTTAAGAATCATTGAATGTGCCAAAAAAATTATTCATAATTCATCAAAGCTCAAAATCATGTTGAGTGTATACACCCTAAATTATTCAAGCAACCACACATATCATGTCTTTTCACAGTCCTTTCATAGGAGACTCTGACTGGAGAATATGAGATTTTCACACATTTAGCCATCTTTCATTTTATCTATTTGGGTCTTGTTCTAAGCTTCATTCATCTTTTTACCCATTCTTGATAACTCTAAGCCTTTCAAATGTTCATTCCACCTTAACCAGCTTAGGTTTTTCATGCTTGTTTTATCGCCCCTGGTCCCCAGCCTATAAGATAGGAGGGTTGGGATTGGACTACAGTGCTGTAACCTAAGGTGTATGGTTTCTATCACTATTTTCCAAAGTCAAACTGAGCTCTAATGATCAATTTCTTCCACAATATGAGTCTTACCCCTTTTATTTACTTCATTCCTAAGTTTTCCAAAATCGGTCAAATGCAAATAAAGCTCCCAAATTGGAAATAATGAGTCTCTTATTTAAAGGACTACACAAGGAATTTTATATATAGCACTTACTATTTTGGCACATTATACATAATAAAAATTAGTCAATAGTATAGTTCAGCTTCTCTACATCACACATAGACTTACATGCTTGATCAAGGAACGGCCTAGGTGAAAGTCATTCTTGCATATATCATGTATGTTGATTATGCATGTTCCCTAAGGGAGAAATAAATTTGATCTGAGATCTTATCTTGAGGTTTAATGTAGGCAGTGGTCAAGATAGCAGGAGTTCTAGATCATGTGATCATTCTTTCAGTAACCCAATTTTCCATGTTTTGCTTTTGATGTATTCATTGTTTGCATATATGTAGATGGATATAGGTATTTAAGATTAAAATAAATCTACAATGAGCTCTATTAGCTTCCAATCCCTTAAATTTGGTACACATACTCATACTGACATGGCAAACAAAACCCAAAAAGCTTAGATCATAAGGATAATAGCACTAGAGAGGGACTATAGTGTCAGATACCAGGGTGTCTTATTCTTTTGCTCCTATCCAATTAAAAAATGGAAGTCAGGGTCAAATTCATGATAGTGTCTCAGTCCTACATTTCAATTACTAACTCTAGAATCATTCATTTTAGCCTGATTTAATATAAGTTTATTATTCTTCCTCTTGCAAAATTACCTATTTAATATCTATATTTTTCCCCATTAAACTAAATTTTTCCTATTAATCCAAATCCTTATTATTTAGGATCTAAACACTAGATTCTCAAATATAATAAAACATTTGGTGAACCTAATTTACTTCGAACAAACCTAAAACCCTAGCTACACTTAGGGTTTTTCCTTTGTATTTTTGTGCAAAAATTTAATCTCAAAATTTTGATTTTTGTATCAAATTTTTTGCATTATTCCTATCCAAAATTATTTTTAGAATTTAAATTTATTGCATAATTTTCAAAATTTCTAAAACCCTAGATTTCAAAACTAAGTACTTAAACCTCAAGCCTTCCTTACAAATTTTAGAAAACTATTTTGGAAATTTTGTAAATTGATTACTTTGTCAAAAATAATTTCAAAATTAGTATTTTTTTATGCAAAAATTTAATTTCCAAATTTTGATTTTTGTATAATTTTTTTTGCATTATTCCTATTCAAAATTATTTTTAGAATTTAAAATTATTACATAATTTTCCAAAATTTTAAAACCCTAGCTAAAAATCCTAGATTTGCAAACTAGGTCCTCAAACCTCAAGTTTTCCACCCTTACAATTTTTAGAAAAATAATTTGAATTTTTTGCAAATTGTTTGGATTATCAAAAATAATTACAAATTTTTGATGATAGTAGTTATTTGTGCATGTATTTGCTTCATATTACTTTTTAAAATTCTCTTTGGTGAAATAAATAAAATGGCCAAAAAGGCAATTCCTCCTTCTCATCCCATAGATAAATTTCTAAAATTTTCTTATAATTATGACAATGATAGGACAAATTTGCAAAATTGCACATTAGCTAAGAATGTTGAAAATGATTTCATTTACAGTGAAGATAATGACTATTATTATAATGAAGGATATGATGATATACGTAATGATGAGGTTGAAGCATAAATTGATGAATCTTTTTCTCTAAAGCTCATTTCTTTAATTCCTTCTTCTAAAGAAAATAATTTTGACAAATGGGAAAAATAATTCTCACCTCATTCTCCTATGCACAATGCACCAAAGGAACAAATTATTCATGCACTTCCAAGTGAACCTCTTATTGGTGATAATTTGCTTCCATGTGAAATTAATCTCTCTCACTCTTTTTCTAGTTCAATTTTTAAATTATAACAATATAAATGCAATATAATCAAATTACCAATGCATAATTCAAATGATACATCTCATGTTCTTAACTATACTTTATCAAAAGAATGTTCAAATGAAAAATATCCTTCTCTTACTTCTCATATTTCACATGAAAATAATGCATGTCTTTCATCCATGGATAACATATATGCACATGATATTCCAATTTCAAATGATAATTTATTGCACATTATAAAAGAATTAAATTCTTCTCTTACACATCTTCCTAGCAATGATGGAAGTGATAATGAATATGATAGTGAGCATGCCAATGAAAATGAAAATGAGAGTAATTATGAATAATATTACATATATGATAATGATGATGATAATTATGCACATAGTGAAGAAGAATATGCATCTCATGTTTCTAACTCTTCTCTCACTCCTCCTATCAAACATAATGCACTTCCAAATGTTATTTATACTTCTATGAATGATTCTATTTCAAAAATGTATTTGTTAATGCTAATAACACATCTTCTACTCAATTAGAATGTGATTCATTAAAACATAAAGATACCAATGAATCTCCCAAGCTACTCCTCACTACAGTAGAACCCACTTCTCACTCTTCACCTAAAGAGAATGGTAGCCCACATCCTTGCAATAAAGTCTAAGTTACCATTACTCCCAAGGTTCAAGTGAGCACACCCCCTCTTTATGATCTAATTGCTAAATGTAGCATTCCCATAGTTGAAAATAACAATCAAATTCAATGATTAAAATAAACCACTTCAAGATACTAATGTACCATCCCAAGAGATCATCTCTTTGATGCATGTAGTTGGTAAATTACAACACCAAGTACATCTATTTACCTTGAAAAACAAAGCTTACAAGTCTTGGATAAATGTTAATGATCTACTTGGTAACCTTGTTATGAAGACATTCATAAAAGTTTCATTGCCTAAGTATTTCTTGATACTATCAGTACATCACTTTGATGGAGCTGGAGATATATTTATACACCTTTAGGCCTTTCAAAAGGGTTTGCCATCTCACATAAGCTCGTTGATTCTATTCAAGTTATTCCAGTAGACATTAGTGGGGAAAGCATAGAATTGGTTCATTCATCTACTTCTCATTGGTTCATTACACACATATGATGACTTAGAGGAGGCATTTCTCATATATTACATCATAAACATGGGCCCTCATGTTATTTATGAGAAACATGCCACACTACATAATTATTTAGAGCCAGATAGTGAGTATATCTTAAGATTCAAGGCTCACTTTGTTAGGTTGTGGAGCTAAAAGCTTCAACTATGCAGATGAAGAAAAGGAGGTTGCTGAAGATCCAGAAGAACAAGCATCGGTAGTATGACCGACATTGGTCAAGATGAAACAGAAGGCAACCGCTGTCGGCAGGGAGTCGGCTGACGTCGGTAGCACTAGGCAAATAGGGACCGACGTCAGTCGACTGTGTGTTCCAGAACTGTTTGTTGCACGAACAGTTAGTTAAGTGAACTGAGTGTTTGCATGTAAAGGCTATTTTGAGTCTTGAGCTGCGTGGATAATTATAGTAAACTAAGAGTCTAAGTTATTATTTAAGTCTGGAATCTATTTATAGACCCATTAGCATGTATTGTAATTTTATGAGCTAGAAAGGAAGGCAAGGAAGATCCTTCCATTGTAAGATCATTGAGTTGCAGGTTATTGCAAGCTCATAGGAGATCTACATGTGTAAGTATGGTCTGTTGAATTGTAGGTTGCAGGTTCATGGGAGATCAACTTGAAGTACTTTAGAGTGCTTGTGTACTGGCAGGGTTATTACTTACTGGTTGGAGAGGTGAACACCAATTCTGTGTGTGAGTTGTGTGTTGGGACCGTTTTTGGTAGGAGAGTGTTTTGAAGAAGAATTACTATACACTTGAGGTGTGGGAAGCCTCTGTAAGGTGGAAGAGTGTGGCGGCTCTTTATTGTATTCTTTTTGTACAAATGTTAATACAAGATAGTGTATTGTCTCTCATATTCTGTGTTATTTGTGAATTCTAGTTACTTGTACTTTTGGTATATTTCTGCATGTTTAATTGCTTATATTTGGTAATCATATTGTGCTTTATCTGAGGAGCAAGATCCTAACAAGTGGGATCAGAACAAGTATGTTTGTTCTTGGATTCCCCAACAACTGGTATCAGAGCTTTTAGGTTGGGATACTAACAGGTTGGATTAGATCTGGTTAGTGTGTGTTGATTACAGGTTACTCACAGGGGTTTCTGTTTGAGTGGGAGTAAAGCAATGGTAGAAGACAGTAAGCTACGAACGGAGAAGTTTAATGGCAAAAACTATCAATTATGGAGGATGCAGATTGAGAATTATCTGTATCAGAAAGATTTGTACTTATCGTTGGGTGGGGTTGATTATAAGCCCCAAGATATGAAGGATGAAGAATGGGAGGTTCTTGATCGGAAGGCTCTGGGATCTATAAGATTGAGTCTTGCATCGTCTGTGATTTCCAGCTTATCACAGTGTAAGACAATGGTAGAGTTGATGGAATCTTTGGTAAATTTATATGAAAACCCCTCAGCTTCGAATAAGGTATTTCTTATGAAGCAATTATTTAATTTGCAAATGTTTGATGGTGGATCTGTACATAGTCATCTTAGTGATTTCCATGGTTTGGTAAACCAGTTAAGTTTAGTCAATATTTTTTTTGATGATAAAATTAAGGCTCTCTTAATCTTATGTTCATTACCTGAAAGTTGGGAGAGTTTGGTAATGGCAGTTTCTAATACTATGTCTGCTTCAAAAGTCTTAAAAGTGGATGATGTCGTGAGTGTGATCTTGAATGAACAGATTCACAGGAAGAGCATAGGTGAATCATCAGGGAATGCTTTGAGTGTTGAAGGCAGAGGAAGGCAAAGAGAGAAGATAGAGCATGGGAGATCTAGGTCAAGGATAGGCAAGAGATCCAAGTCTAGGTATGGCAGAATACCCTGTTGGAAATGTGGAAAGCAAGGGCACTTAAAGAGAGATTGCAGATCAGGTGAAGATCAGCATGAAAGACATGAAGAAGAAGTAGATGTTACAGATTTTGTTGCACAGGATGCTCTGGTATGTTCTTTGGATAAAGTAGAATCTTGGGTTTCAGATTCTGGTGCCTCTTTTCATGCATCCCCAAATAGAGAATTTTTTCATGAGTATGTCCAGGGAGACTTTGGAGAAATTTTTTTAGGGGATGGTAAGCCTTGTTAGATGGTTGGCAAAGGGAAAGTGAAGCTGAAATTATAGACAGGTAACACATGGGTGTTAAAGGAGGTCATGCATGTCCCAGTTCTGGAGCAGAATTTGATTTTTGTAAGAAGTTTAGGTGATGAGGGTTTCACAATAACTCTCACAACAGACTCTTGGAAGGTTACCAAGGGTGCACTTGTTGTAGCAAGAGGTAAAAAAGTAGGTACACTTTATCTATCTACTTGTATTATTGATTCTCTTTTTGGGTTATCTACTTCAGCTGTAGATTCGAAGATGTGGCTTAATAGGCTTGGTCACATGAATAAGAAGGAGATGCATGTTCTTGAGTCAAAGGGTATGCTTTCAGATGTGAAGAGTATAGATCAAGATTTTTGTATGCAGAAGAAGAAGGTGACATTTCTTGAGAGATCTGATGTTAGTGACAAGAACAGGAAAGCCTTGGTTTTCAAGGAGAAGGTGACGGACAGAGTTCAGCAGAAGGGGCAAAATAATTCTGAGCAGAGCAAGGGTGATTTGGACAAGGGTTTGATCCAAAAGGAGCTCACGAGAAAAAATTAGTTCTCACAAGCAAAACACAGAGACCGATGACGGTAGGAAAACCAGCGTCGGTGTCCAGACAGGGACTGATGTCAGCTATGTGCAGCCCGATGTCAGTGACTCAGGACAGATAAACACTGGTGTCGGCAAGGGGGAACTAACATCAGTGATGAGGCAGTCCCAGGGAATTGACATCGATCGGGTGCAGACTGAGATGTGATCGGCATCGATCACTGAGATAGATTTTGGGTGGATAGCAAGCTGTCAAGGAGTCTCAAGCACCCATATGGAGGACTTAAAGGGTATGTAAGCCTCAAATTCATCATTTCCATTCTTTACACTACTTATTGCTCACTTATGGTAAAGAACCAGGAAGTTATTGAAGAAGCGGAGCAAGTAGATCCAAGAAACAGTGGGAGCTTGGCATGGATGGAGGATGTGATTCCTTGGAAGAGAACCAAATAGGAGTTTTTGGTGGAGTTACCAGTTGGAAGTAAGCACTAAGAGATGAATGGATGTTCAGGATGAAGAAGAGTGGAAATGGACATCTGAGATAGAAGGCCAGGGTATACGGTCTTGTATAAGCTACAGGACAATGGAGGTTTGATCATTGTGTTTCTCTTTACCAGGTTGGATAATATTAGCTACATTATCCTATTACTGTATGATGTGCTTGTTACAGGGTTACATATATAGGGTGTTGATGAATTAAAGGTAAAGCTAGTTCAGAGGGGTGTCATGAGGAATCTAGGAGCAGCAAGATTCTTTGGCATGAGTGTGTTCAGAGACATGGAAGGTCATAGGTTGACTTTGTTTCAGGATGATTGTGTGAGACTGGTTAGCACGCCGATGGTTGGACAATTCACAGAACAGTGTCTTGATTCACATAATGAGGTTAAGTGCATGGTATGTACTAGACCTGAGTTTTCCCAAGCAGTGGGAGTTGTCACAAGTTTGGAGCCAATTTAGGAGAGAAACACTGGAGGGCAGTTCAGTGGATTCTTAGAGGGACCAGCAGTAGGTGCACATGTTATGCAGGGTCAAGTTATTTTCTACATGGTTTGTAGATGTGGATGTGGCAGGTGATTTGGATGACAGGTGTTGCACCACAAGTTTTGTGGTGGTTGGTCTTCAAGAGTGATCTTGAGGAGGGATATAGAGCCAAGGGAACAAAACTATACAAAGTACAAGTACAGGTACAATTACAACTATTTATCTCCAAGTGGGAGATTGTTAGGTTGTGGAGCTAAAAGCTTCAACTATGCAGATGAAGAAAAGGAGGTTGCTAAAGATCCAAAAGAACCGGCATCAGTATTATGACCAATGTTGGTCAAGATGAAGCAGAAGGCAACCAGCGTCGGTAGGGAGTCAGCTAACGTTGACAGCACCAGGCAAATAGGGACCGACGTCGATCACTTGTGTGTTCCAGAACTGTTCGTTGCATGAACAGTTAGTTAAGTGAACTGAGTGTTTGCATGTAAAAGTTATTTTTAGTCTTAAGCTGCATGGATAATTATAGTAAACTAAGAGTCTAAGTTATTGTTTAAGTCTGAGATCTATTTATAGACCCATTGGCATGTATTGTAATTTTATGAGCTAGAAAGGAAGGCAAGGAAGATCCTTCCATTGTAAGATCATTGAGTTGCAGGTTGTTGCAAGCTCATAGGAGATCTACATGTGTAAGTATGGTCTGTTGAATTGTAGGTTGCAGGTTCATGGGAGATCAACTTGAAGTACTTTAGAGTGCTTGTGTACTGGCAGGGTTATTACTGACTGGTTGGAGAGGTGAACACCAATTCTGTGTGTAAGTTGTGTGTTGGGACCGTTTTTGGTAGGAGAGTGTTTTGAAGAAGAATTATTGTACACTTGAGGTGTGGGAAGCCTCTGTAAGGTGGAAGAGTGTGGCGGCTCTTTATTGTATTCTTCTCTGTACAAATGTTAATACAAAATAATGTATTGTCTCTCATATTCTGTGTTATTTGTGAATTCTAGTTACTTGTACTTTTGGTATATTTCCACATGTTTAATTGCTTATATTTGGTAATCATATTGTGCTCTATCTGAGGAGCAAGATCCTAACAAGTGGGATCAGAACAAGTGTGTTTGTTCTTGGATTCCTTGACACACTTGTTAAGATTGATATACAAACCAGCAGATCTAGAGATTTAGCAAATCTTTATTAAGGAGCTTCACTAACCTCTACTCAAACATCTACTATATCAGACATGGTCTTCTTTCAGACACTTGTGTTATATAATTTTATCTTTTGAAAATAAATTGGGATTGATTGAGGTAGATTCAGTTGATCAGATCACTCTAGGTTTCACAATAGCATCTTTAGCTACAGCTCCTACCACTTAGCAACCACCATGTCCTAAACAAGATAGGAAACCACAACTAGAAAAATAACCAGTCAAGAACAAAGAGCCAGTTTCCAAAGCATAACCTATAGTATGCACTATAGAGAATAACAAGGTGTAGACACCTAATTTTGGCCACTGATAACCTTCGACTAGGCTTTTGACCAATTCTTACCAAAATGCATAATTTGGCCTAAAAATACTAAAACACATTAAAATATTTGAAACTAATATATTCAAGTGTCAATTTTGGCCAAAGTATCACTAAATAGGATAATGCAATTTATGGGCCAACTAACTTTGATCAAATCATTTCGAATTAAAATGCCAATTTTGCACCTGAGTGCTCTAGATTGCTCTTTTCTATCAAATATCTTACATAAGACATGTGTCTTTGTTATTTTATGTTGACATCATCCTAAATGGGATAACGGATCCAAAACATCTAACATGACATTCTAATTCCAATCCAGTCAAATTTTAGGTCAATAACAAGACATTCTGACTAATTTGAATAATTTATGCACAAAGAGCTAAGGTTTGCATCAAAGTGCTTAATCATGCTTAAGAACTAATTAAACCAAATCATGAGCCTAATTAATAATTCCATAAAACTTGTTGAATAATTTATTTTTAGAAATTGATTGTAAGTAACTACATCATCAAGTGACATCATTTCTTGGGAAGACAACCCTAGGCCATAAATGCCATAAATATCAAGATTCATGCCTCTCATGCCTCTCATGCCTCATTAATACCCTCCATCCTTAGTAAATTCCCCTCTATCCCAAATATTGATGAGCCTATTTATGAATTTTAATTACAAAATTAGATTAATCCTTAGTCACACATCTTCATCTTGAGATGGACAGTTCATATTGATTCTAGCCATTTCTGAAAATCTATAAATAAGAGGCCTCAAAGCCATAATTACAAGCTCTCATGTGCCAAAGTTATAATGTTGAATTAATTCCAAAGATTCATAAAAATTACTGTTATAATACCTAAATATTGAGACAAGCCAAAGCCACACAAGGTGCCAAGGAGAGATGGAGGTAGCCAAACTTCCATTGATGTAAACTTCATGGGCACAAACCGAGCAAGCCACTACAAAAAGAATTTTGGAGCATACAATGAAAGTGAAGGAAGGTCTTCTTTCATGTTTTATTTGTGTTTCCATCTTTTTTTGTTAACTAAGCTCCCCCTAGTAACTAGGCCTAGAGATGTTATGCTAGTGTGTTTATTTCAATTTTGATTTCATTTTTAGAACTAACACCAAACTAACCATCCTATTTTGAGTCAAATTCCTAGTTCACATGAAGGCATACCCGGTGGGACCTAGCCTCACAAATTTGGTCATAAATCTCTTTCAAGCAACTCATTAATCCTTTCCATGCAAGATATTGGAGTGATAGGGCCAAAAGGAGAAAAAATTTAAGTTAATTTTTTATTTTTTCTTGCAACATTTTTTATCCTGTAAAACTCATTTTTACTCTCTATTATGATATCGTGGGTCACACAGTACTGATTTTGTGTGAACAATATTTTTGTTTTCAAAATAGCAATTTTGTAGACTTAACCAATGATATTATCATCTAGAATAGAGATATCATCCTTTTAGGTAGTGATATCATTCTTTTGGTAAATTATTTCATTCTATTGGGTAGTGATTTTGTCATTTTGCAAAGTGATTTCATCATTTAAATAGTGATTTTATGTTTTTATGTTTTCTGACTGGTAAACAGTGATTTTATTTGATAGCAGTGATATTGTTTATCTGTGTAACAATTTTGTCATCAAAATAGTGATTTTGTGTTTTTTCTTTGGTAACAGTGATATTGCTAATCTATGTAATTATTTCATAGGTAAACAACAATATTGTGCTTTTTTGTTTGATCTAACCCATAATTGCAATATTTTTGTCTATAATTATGATTTTACAAAGAAATAGAGAGATTGACTGTGTAATTGTGATTTTGAAATAGATAGCTCATTTTGAGAAGTTGCTTCACTCATTTGCAAGTTAAATTCAAATCTAAAGGACACTCCAACTTTTTCATTGTAGGATCAAGCTTGGAATTTGTTAAAACATGTTTTTTATACCTTTTTTGCAAGTTTAAAATGGATTAAGAACCTTGTTTTTGGTGCTTAACAAAGAATTTAGATACTTAAGTAAATGATTTGACAAATTTTACTTTCAAATTTACAACTTAAGACCAAGGGGTTAAAATAACACCACCTAATCTTTCATTTGGGGCTTAAAATTGAACACACTTGTCAAGTTTTGTCTTCAATAGTTATTAATTAGAACTTGATTGGAAAGAAAAGGGACATTTCATGTATGCTCTTTTATTTACCCCTTTTAGGGAACCCTTGGAATCAAAAGCATCATCCTTATTGCACACATGCCTATTCCCAGACATAGAAAGAATGTCATTCAAAGTACTCCCTAAAAACATGCAATAGTTTGGGTGATCTTGAAAATGACCCTAAAGTCTTTCTCTTATGTCCTTTATTTCATTGCACTTGGCTTGTGAAGAGGACTTCATCACCTCCTAAAAGTTCTATAGGGAAGATTTGACCTAGGGTTTCATCTCCTATCATTGACTTCATCCACTCCCACTAGGATTAGAGGTTTGAGTGGTTAAACCACCGTCTAGTGTTGGATTTGCACATGGGACATATCTGCACTTTAGACATCGCACTACACTGAACATGCAATGGATGTAGTGGTTATAAAAATGACTAGACCTTTTTACAATAAGCCAAGTGCCATGAACACCCCATTACATGCTTTTATTTTGCATCATGATGTGAAATTCATTGTGTAATTGATCCTCCTAGAAATAATCAAAAACTTGTTGATCATAGACAAATCCCCACTTGGTATGATAGTGTTGTTGGTGTAAGGTACGCCTCAAGTTCCATGTTATATTACTATCATTTGAGGTAAGGGGGGTGTAAAAACCCTACTATAGAATGTGAATTTTACTTTTTAGATGAACATTAAAAGCCTCTGAAATGGCGTATATTTCAGAATTCTAATTATACCAAGCAACCTTGTTAGTTTAGGACCTAAGAGAGATTTATTAGTTGGTTTTGTCCTAGATTTAAGTATTTTTTAGAGTCAAAACTTAGTGTGAACAAATGATACAAACCAAAACACATAGTCTTCATTTCCTATTGAACAAATAGGCATTATGCTACCCACGTAAACCATCAATTTGCCTTGTTCAAAGTTCATCAAAACTTGGAGTCATATCATCCACTTTAGCAAAGTTATGCTACCTAATTGAGTTTAGAATTCTACCAAAAATTGTTTAAAGTCCTTCATTTATAATCTAAATTTTAAATTTCACCTTCATAAGTTCATATATTTGATGTGTTAAGTGGGTTCACCATTTTCACTTAAACTTGATAGAACTTAGGTTCAATTTCCAATTTGGGTTGAAGGTCATTTAAGACTCATAATCATTATCACCACTTGATATACTTAAGTCATTTTGTGCTAAACACTTTCACTTTGAGTTTATGCACCAAAAAAAAATTTGTTACCATCCTATTTCCACTTGAGGCAATTTGAATACATACTTTTTTGCCTTAGAGATATTGTCAAAACTTTGAATGTATGTATGTCATTTGAGTTAAGAAAGGTAGTGTTACGCTACCAAATATGTGAGAAACCATCTTTACCTTAGAGTGTTTTTGAAACAAACATTTTGTCACATCTTTTGAGTATTTTAGTGTTGTTACGCTACCCAAAACATTTCAAACATTGTTTCATAGACCTTTTTACATAGATTTCAAGATTGTACACATTTTTCAAGCCAATCTAAGTATACTTTTTATGAATATTTCTATTTTTGATCCATTTACTTAATATTTTTGTATAAGATGTGTAACATTAGATACTTAATGTTAGCTTGTTTTATCACAAATCATTGCATAAACCTTTCCATCCTTTTAACGAATCTAGACCAAGTTTGAATATCGTCTTTTTAGAGTTTGTAGAACTCTCTTCACTTTTTATTGCATAACATTCACCATGGATCCCAACATGTATTCCTACACTTGTAGTGGACTCATGTATAATATAGGGGTTAATAATGTGGTTATGCAAGAAGAAATGGTGAAATACCCCTATGCAGATAAGATTAATTATGAGATGGATCCTTATCCATCTTATAATACTCAAATAGGGGCACAAAACTAAGATCCATTGGCTAACTATTTGTTTAATATGCCATCTTATTCAGAATAAGACCAAGAACAAACTGTATAATACCGAGCTATGATACCTACTTTTTTAGAACTTTTTCCTCAAAAATTGTATTCTATTAAAACACCTTCCATATATGATCCTTATTTGTTTGAGCATCATTTATTAGAGAATAAAGATGAGATTTTGGTTAGATCCATAGAGGTAAAGGCCAAGTTTCCAGCAGACTTCCCCCATAAAAGTTTACCAAGTCTAGTAAGAATGCCTCACAACATATTGTATATTCAATAGGCTTCTTCTAGCAATCATTTAGCTCTAGTCCAAATGACATATCATGACCCTAATATGCCTAACAAAGGAAAGAACCTCATGGAAGACCACTTTAACCAAATGTAGGTAGCATATCAAACCTACCTGAATCTAGGACACAATTTCAATCAGATGACCATGGTGAGTAAACCTCTTATTGACTTAGTTCTTTTAATAGGAGTGTTGATAGAGTTAACTAGTCAAGATAATCTAAATGCAGACCCATTTGTGCATAATACTTTAGTTGACAACTTATTTCATATACCAACCATTGAATAAGTATCTTCTGATTCTACATAGAATAATGGCTAAAACACAATGGACAATGTGCAAACAACATCTAATCCAAATCAAAGAGGTGTTAATACGCAAGTAGCTAGCCAAAAAAATGTACCTTTAGTTAACATCATAAGTGGTTCTCGAAATTATGGAGTGGGATTTTTTACATCCCAATCTTAATGAACTAATTCTTTAAATGCGTAACCAACATGATCAGGTAATCAACTAGCAACCAATGCTATGCCTCAATAATAGAATGTGATGAATCCAACTCCTCCTCAACAAGTAACAAGTAGTATTCCATAATAGTAGGCACAATTTAGTATACCAACATAACAGAGGCTAAATATGTTACCACCTCAATAGGGGGCAACTAATGTTCTACCTCATCAGGGATTATCTAACATACCTCTTTAGTCACATGCTAATGTGCTAATTCAAAACCAAACAATGTCTAACCAACAACATATAACTATTATTCAGTGATAAGTTCCAAATCTATGACAAACATGAACTTCCCAATAAGGATTCATGTAATAAAGAGGTTCCAATATTTCTCAAGCACCTACTAGGCAATAATTACCTTTAGTTCAAAATGTGTCACTTATTCAGAAATGGGGTCCTGGTTCACAAGTTCCCTCTCAACAACAAGGTTTGATTAGTTGGTAGAATGTCCTTTTTCAACCATAATAGGCATAGTATGGTTACATCCCTCCATCCCAACCTCAAAATCTTCAAACTCAAACCTTCATTGCCAACCCAAACTAAAATATCACACAACCAAATGTATAATTTCAACAAGTACATCCTAATCTATGTATGCATATTCCTAGTTTGTTTCCAAACCAATCCAATGTATACCAAATACCCCCATCATACCCCAGTCTAGGTATTCCACTCATGACTTCCCAACCATCTACCTAGCCAATATTCCCACAAGTTTCTTAGAGCAAGAGTTATAATAAATGAAAGATGCAATCACTACCATCCAATCAGGGAAACAGATTAAAAATTTTAAGTTAGATGATGTGTGTTCTTATCCATTCAATATGGAGTACTTGCATATACCATTTCCTTAAGGATATGAACTAGAAAAATTTGATAAATACAAGGGGAAATGTGACCCTAAAGCTCATTTAACCAAGTTCTTTGTTGCATGCCAGCTAGTGGCATATAGTGATATATACCTTTTGTTTTTGTTTCCAAGAAGCTTGGTTGAAAAATCCTTGGAGTGGTTCTTGAAGTTACCTAATAATTTAGTAACTAATTTTGATAGTCTTTCAGATAAATTTATGCAGCACTTTTCCTATAATCTTGAGCATGAAATTTCATTGGTTGATTCGATGCAAGCTATCTAAAATGATGGAGAGCCCTTTCAAGCCAATTCACTCACAGTTTAAAAAATAAATAATTATTTTTTATATTCACTAAAAGCTTGCATAATGAGATAGCCTATCACCTGGAACTACAGTGTGCACATACCTTTAAATAAATAATTGATAAAGGTTTGTTGATCGAGTGAGCACTCATTAATAAAGGAGTCATCAAGTTTAATTCAACTAATCAGAACCAAGGTACCAATTAGGAAAGTAGCCAAAATCAACATCCAATCTAAGTGTAAGCATCACAATTAGCATAGGCTAATAACCAAGATAGACCAAAGCAGTTCAACCATAATAAGAATGTTTTGGGAAATGGAGTAACCAAGTTACATCATGTCAAAATGGTGAAAACATAATCTGCACCATCTTTTTAGCTTACTCCTACCTGACAACCTCTTCAACTAACATCACAAGCATAATAACCAAGACCCACACAATAAATTCCATAACCTTTGCCAGCATAAAACCCTCCTCTAAGAAGAATTGTGCCCATGTGTCGTGTTTTTAGTGACCTTAGAGAGCCTATTGAGTCTATATTTCAAAAACTTGTTGCCTCTAATTTGATTAGCTAACCTATACCAAATAATTATCCTCAAGGCATCCATTATCTTGATTGGTAATAAGAAAATGAATTATGTGAGTATCATCAAGTTAATGGACACAATTTATGAAGATGTTTGTAAATCAAGCATTTGATTGTTGATATGTTAGAGAATGGGGATATCACATTGGATGGTGGTGCTTCCACCTCCAATCAGAATCTGAGCATCTATCAAAACCTTTTTCCATAGCATAACCAAAAATAACAACAACATCCATGGTTGGTGTAACAATAAAATCAATAGTATCAAAATCAAAGGCCTAACCAGCAACACTGAAAAAACTAGTAGAATCAATAGCAGCACCAACAATGTCAAAATAATAAACAAAACCAAGGTTAGAATGGTAATAAAAAATAAACCTACCATGCAATTACACATGACTACAATAGGGTTGTAGGTCATATTATAGGATGTAGCATTAACACCATCTCCATTAATCCTAGATCAAGCACCAATCAATCTAGACCATTGCTAAATAATGCCACTCAATCAAATTACATGGATAATCCTTCTTTATCTTGGGACCACACACAGGTGAACCAAAAAATTGGGATTTCCACTTTTGGACTTTATACCAATAACTCATCTTTGCCACGTGACCACATACAAGTACACTGGCAATTAAGACTTGTCTTATCTGGTCCGACACCATTACCATAATTTATTAGCAACCATGGTCTTGTACTTAATCCCAATTATGCAATCATAACTCAGAGGTTAAAGATTACCATTCTAAGTGCACATCCATCTACCACTTTTCTCATTCTCTAACTAGCCATTTAACCTCAGAATAAGCCATTTACCACTGACCCAAAAAACAAGTTTGACATTGTGAAATAATTGTAGAAGATATCAGCTCAGATCTCCATTTTAGATTTTTTGCAAACATTGATGATTCATAATAACATTTTGAATGAGTTCTTAACCCAATCCACTAATGTCAATGACATATCCCCTGATAAATTTCAAGCTTTGGTTGGACACATAGCTCCTACCCAACAAGTTACACTCAACCAAAGTGATATGTCTTCCCTTCGTCTACTCCATAATAATCCATTATACATAAAAGTTTATATAAAGTGGCATAAATTGAAACATGTCCTTATAGACAATGGATCAGGCCTCAACATAATGTCTTTAAAGCTCATCAAGCTTCTTCAGTACATAATGATAGATCTCCAGCTAGAAATGATAACTATCAAAGCCTATGATAATTAGGAGAGAGATTCACAAGGCACCATTAGCTTACCAGTTATCATTAGGCCTTTAACCCATGATACACTTTACCATGTGCTTGATCTTGAGTTTTCATATAATATGCTTCTAGATAGGCCTTGGTTACATGAGATTCATGTAGTCCCATCAACATTGCACCAATGTATTAAGTTCTCCCACTCAAGGATGAAAGTAAATATTCTAGGAGATTTGCACCCATATGAGCACTACAAACATCTCAAGGTTGAGTTTTAAAGTTATAATAACCAATATGGTATGAATCTAAGTTTCAAGTAGGATAAAGGCATGGCCATACTTATTGATTCTCCAAAGGATAATTGTATAGATCCTAAAACCCTAGATTCCCTTTCCCACATGCCACCTCTGAAGCTTCAATCATTTGACCATTTTAGATAATGCCCCAAGGGAGTATGTGATCAATGATACCCTTCATATTTATAATCTTCCTCAAAATCCAAAGACATTTGGAAGACCTAAAGTTACGCCACACATGCATTGTTAACAAAAGAGCAAAAATAAAGGACCTATTATGTTTGTACCAATATCTGGCATAAAACTAGACCCTCTTGAGGGAGATGAATCATGGTTATACAATGACAACCAAGCTAATTATTATAAAAGTGCAAAGTATCATATTCCTAATAGGATCATGGAAAATCAAGACTATGAAGGAAGAGGCTTTAGATTGAATCAACAAGGAACCATAGAGCCAATTTCCCTAACCAAATACAAAAGACCCTATGGACTTAGATTTAAACCACTTGGGGGTGGCCCCACATATCTTATTCACATTCCATCACCAAAGACTAGTGTGATGATGTTGACAGCAAATCAGAGTCTGATCATAGCCTTATCTTTGATGACCTAGACAAGACTAACATGTTTGATAATAATTATATTTTTACCCTTACCCTAGTCATTCATCACAACCCATTGCCATTATAATATCCCCAATTAATAGATTGGGACTAGCAAGAATCTAGTTTACTGATTAATGAGTTTTAAAAAGATGAGGCAATCTATGATTTTTTAGGCCTTAGAAACAACGTTCTATTGGGAGATCATAAATCAGGGTTCTCAATCACATTCAATCTTGAAGCCTATTTTGGAGAACAGGTGAACACCCTTACCCAAAAACAAATGAATAAAACATTGATGTCCCAAAGAGAAAACTTCTTTGATGCACTTTTTGACTAGGGAAAAAGTAAAGATAAAGGCTAGTCTACTGGTAAAAACCTATTTCAAGTTCCATTAGATGGGGGTGTTCATTCTTCTTTGAATTTAGACTAGGAGACCACTAATGATGAACTTGCCTATAGATCTGAGTTTAATTTTGAGAAACAAGTGTTTGATCAAATTCTTCAATATTTTTGACTATTTTTGTCACATGGCTAGATCTCCCATTAGGGGACTCAGATTCATCATGCCTAGGAGAAGTTGAAGAACAAGTCCTAACAGAGGACCCTGATATCATCCAATAGTTCAAAACTTTCCCTACTATCCTAAAAGATGGTTTGACTCTTTTAGTCAAAGATAACATAGAGGTAAACATCAAGACTCCATCAGACCAAAAAAGGATAAAATTAGGCAAATCCCTCATTGAGGAGGAATTTGAAGTCTTCATAGCTCTATTGAAAGAATTTGTAGATATCTTTGCATGGGTTTATTCTGACATGCTAGGTTTGGACCCCTTCTTAGTTTCACATCACCTTATGGTAAATATTTATGCTAAACCAGTCAAGCAAAAGTTACACAAGATGCATCCTAGCATTATTTTATTAGTAAAGAAACAGCTAGAAAACCTCTTAGAAACAGTATGCATTTGATTCATTAAATACTTAGAATGGATATCTAATGTTGTACTTATTATCAAAAAATTTGAAGGAATCAGAATATGAACTAATTTTTGAGACATTAACAAAGCTTTCCCTAAGGATGACTTTCCATTACCTAATATTGACATGATCCTTGACTCCACAATAGGTTATGAGATGTTTTCACTCATGGATAGCTTTTGAAGATACAACCAAATCAGAATAGCACCAGAAGACAAACATAAGACAACATTCACCACTCCATGGGGAACATTATATTATTAGGTAATGTTGTTTGGTCTTAATAATGTTGGAAATACATATCAAAGAGCCATGACCATCATATTCCATGATATGATGCATGATATTTTTGAAGACTACGTTGATGACATACTAAGCAAATCAAAAACTAGGGCTGACCATCTAGTAGTGCTACGTAGAATATTTGAAAGACTGCATGAGTATAAAGTCTAACTGAATCCAAAGAAATGTGTGTTTGGAGTAACATCTAGAAAATTAATTGGCTTCATCATGTCTTATAAGGGCATTGAAGTCGATCCAGCTAAAATCCACACTATAATAAAGATGCCACCACCAACCAATTTAAATCAACTCCATAATTTGTAGGTCAAGATCCAATCAATCTGACTCTTCATATCTTAGTTAGCAGAAAAGTGTCATCTATTTACACATATTCTAAATAAAGGAGTTACATTCCACTGGGATGATCACTGCCAAACATCTTTTTAGTATTTAAAATATTACCTAGCAAACCTGTCTATTTTGTTACCCCCTATGCAAGAAAAACTATTTTTGTTGTACCTATCAGCTATAGATAATGCCTTGGGGGCACTTATAGCTCAACATGATGACAATGGAAAAGAGCATGTAGTATATTACTTAAGCCATACATTGGTCACATATGAACATAACTATACGCCTATTGAAAAAACTTATTTAGCCATAGTATTCATAGCTCAAAAATTATGACACTCCATGTTGAACAATAAGACCATGGTCATTTCAAAAGTAGATTCGCTTAAGTATCTACTATATAAAATAGCTTTACAAGTTAGAATGGCCAAATGGATCATGCTTCTTAGTGAGTTTGACATCGAATATGTCAATCAAAAATCTATTAAGGTGCAATTTCTTACAGATCAGCTTGTTAAAGCACCCCTTATAGACATAGAGCCACTCACATTCCAATTTCTTGATGAATCCATAATGACCATCATGGACACACCTCTTTAGGAGTAGCACTAGAATATATAATTTTATGGGTCATATCTAGCACATGGATCAGGGGTAGGCCTTTTATTTATTACACCATAAGGGGATCTAATCCCTAAATCATTCAAGATCAATTTTCCTTATACTAACAACATGGCCTAATATGAAGCACTTGTTATAGGGCTTTACCAAGTGGTACAATGGAATGTATCTCATCTCAAGGTTTATGGTGATTCTTAGTTAATCATCAATTAGGTTACAGACCATTTTTAAACCAAAGATGATAAGTTGGTTCCATATAAGGCCATGGTCGACACTCTTAAATAATAGATTATCGACATTTAGTTTGAGCATATACCAAGGGCAAGTAATAAAATTTTAGATGTTATGGTTACTATTGGATCTTTGATTTGATAAATAGACATAGCTAGAGAGTATAAGTTCCTCATCGAGAGCTTGTTCACACCATCTCATGAGCCTTCCACTGTCATGATGATTTGTGATATTGTTGGTCCTAGTTTTATCTGGTACTCAAACCTTTACAACTACCTTGATCACCAAGTTTTACTACCTAACCTCTCTCAAAAACAAACCAAATATTTTATTCATCACTCCACTCATTATATTCTACTTGGATCAACACTCTACCATCATACTTTTTATGGAACTATGCTTCATTGTTTAACTTTAGCAGAATCTACACTAGCATTATGGGAAGTACATGAAGGAGTATGTGGAGCCCACTCCAATGGGATAGTCATCCAAAAATCTTTACGTACTAGCTATTATTGGCCCACAATGGATGTAGATGTAGCTACATATGTAAATAAGTGTGATAAATGTCAATGGCATGCCAATCTAATTCATGCCCCAACCAAGACTCTAAAACCAATGTTGACACCATGGCCATTTACTATATGGAGACTTGACCTCATTTAAAATATCAATCCTACATCTTTAGATGTCCATAAACATATCTTTACCACAATTGAGTATTTTACTAAGTGGGTTGAAGCTACACCCCTCACATGATTGCAAATTAGATTTCCAAGTTCATTTTCAACCATCTCATCTGCCACTATGGTATCCCTTTCGACATTATATATAATAATAGAGGATCATTTAAGAATAAATATGTTGACAAGATATGTACTAAATATAACATCACACAACATTTTTTATGGCATATTACCCTCAAGTTAATGGCTAGGCTGAAGCATCAAACAAAACCATTGTTAACATTCTCAAAAAGATTGTCAACGATGTCAGTTGCGACTAGCACCTTCATATAGTCCATGCCCTTTGGGTATACCATATAAATCACCATACACCCCCAAGAGCCACTCCATATTCACTGTGCATATCTTTTATGTATGTCCTAGATGATCATGACTATCAAGTAGCTCACCTGCAAGAACTAGACTTACTTGATGAAAAGTGCACAACTACGCTCAATAATCTTCAAGTATATTAGAACTGACTCAAAGGCCATTGCAATCATCATGTCAAGTATAGAACATTTAAACTTGGTAATCTTATTCTTAAAGAAAACCAAAATAATACCATGATCGAGAAGAAGCATAAAGGTAAATTCAAACCAAACTAGATAGGGCCTTTCATCATTACTATAGATTATGGCTCAAGAGCATATAGGCTTATCACACCGGATGGAGATGAACTTCCTAAGTTGACGAATATTATCCACCTCGAGTGGTTTTATGCTTAAGCACCATCATGTATTTTCTATAAGGATCATTTTAGTTGTGCCACTTTATCACTCTTCTTTATACGAATATCATTTTTATCATTCCTCTTAGCCTATTACCTATCTGTTATACCATTCCATTATATCAACCAAGCATGTTTTGAATCCTATCTACCTAGCCCATTTGACCTTGGTTCACCATTAGTTGCACATTTTTAGCACCAATAAATATGATCAACTTCAATAGTTGTTTCAATCATTTCAAATAGAGATAGTATTTTGGAATAGTAGGACAAAAGTTTTAGTAGTTACATCCTTCGTTTATTATTCATTTATTATCACCGATCTTGCTACTAATTATAACACCTTTGGTTAAATTAGTAGCATGGATCTATATTATTGTATTCTAGTTATAACTTCCTATAGGCAAACTAGGGGTAACATTTGTTTATTGAGCTTTGACATACCAACTTGCCATTTCCTATGTCATACTATGCCTTTATCCCAACTATGTCTGTTTTGTTTGAATTGACTACTACACTAGTTTAATTCCTTTGTTGTAAGGCAGAACTATAGTGATTTGAAGTCCTACTCTAGGACTAGGTAGGTAGTGATTGATACTTGTTGAGGTCAGCTCATTCACCCTTTTCAGCCATGCTCTTACCATTTTATGAGCAACCTAAGCCACACTCTCACCATTTTGTGAGCTTGAACCATTTAGTATCTTATCATCCTCAATTGAGTTGAGATACTCCAAATTTTTAAAAACATTTGTAAAATAGTTATAAAAAACCAAAAACATTGACCACTTCTTTGCCTTAAGGATTCTGGGAACCCTAACTTAGTCACAAACAAATCACTTGTCACTTAGTTTCCCCATCTTGTTTGGCCTTTTCTCCCCTACCCTTGTCATTTTGATATACCATTCCTATTCTTCTATTACATTCATTATGTTTTTCTCATCAATTATTATTTTCTTCCTATTTCTTGGGATAACTACATTTGGCTTAAAAATTTTGTTGGATATTACATCCATGGAACTATGTAGGCAACATCCACTTGCCTAGTGCATATGGAGATAGCTCGGCCACCCCCTTTTCATCCATTGATAACCTCTAACTAGGTTTTTGACCAATTCTTACCAAAATGCATAATTTGGCCTAAAAAAAACTAAAACACATTAAAATGTTTGAAACTAACATATTCAAGTGCCAATTTTGGCCAAAGTGTCACTAAATGGGACAATTCAATTTATGGGCTAGCTAACTTTGATTAGATCATTTCAAGTCAAAATGCAAATTTTGCACCTGGGTGATCTAGATTGCTCTTTTCTATCAAATCTCTTACATGAGACATGTGCCTTTGTTGTTTTGTATTGACATCATCCTAAATGGTATAACATATCTAATGCATTTGACATTGCATTCCAATTCCAATCTAATCAAATTTTGGGCCAATAACAAGACATTGTGACCAATTTGAGTAATTTATGCACAAAGAGCCAAGGTTTGCATCAAAGTGCTTAATCATGCTTAAGAACTAATTAAACTAAATAATGAACCTAATTAATAATTCCATGGAACTTGTTGAATAATTTATTTTTGGAAATTGATTGTCATTAATTGTATCATCAGGTGACATCTTTCTTGGGAAGATATCCCTAGGCCATAAATGCCATAAATATCAGGATTCATGCCTCCCATGTCTCATTAAAACCCTCCATGCCTAGTTAATTTCCCTCTATCCCAAATATTGATGAGCCTATTTATGAATTTTAGTTACAAAATTGGATTAATCCTTAGCCACACATCTCCATCTTGAGATGGACAGTTCAGGTTAATTCTAGCCATTTTTGAAAATCTATAAGTAGGAGGCCTTAAAGCCATAATTCCAAGCTCTCATATGCCAAAGTTATAATGTTGAATTAATTCCAAAGCTTCATGAAAATTAGTGTTATAATGCCCAAATATTGAGCCAAGCCAAAGCCACACAAGGTGCTAAGGAGAGATGGAGCTAGCCAAGCTTCCATTGATGCAGACTTCATGAGCACAAACTGAGCAAGCCACTACAACAAGCATTTTAGAGCATACAAGGAAGGTGAAGGAAGGTCTTATTTCATGTTTTATTTGTGTTGCTATTCATTTTTTTAACTAATATCCTCCTAGTAACTAGGCCTAGAGATGTTATGCTTGTGTTTTTATTTCATTTTTGATTTCATTTTTGGAACTAACACCAAACTAACCATCCTCTCTTGAGTCAAATTTCTAGCTCACACAAGGCACCACTACATTTTGATTCAGATTAGGATAGCCCATCTGGCATATTATTATCACTAATAGATAGGAGTTCAATCACACTACCTTCTACTCATCAACGAGATCCATGTCACTTACATAGTTAGCCACATCGACCCTTTTATAACTATCATCGTATCCATAGACACAAAGATAATGATTGTTATGGACTTAGGGATTGCATTATTAGATGTGTTGATAATGGCATCATAGCATTCACATAAGGGGCACCGAGATCTCCTCCATCATGGAACCCTAAACCTCATTCCTCCATCACTAAGTTATCCTAAGACATTCCTTTTTAGGAATCATCGATCACTCATCATGAGTGCAATGCAAGTTTTACGAATAGAATCTCGTAGGAAATCTCCTATTCCATCACTTTAGAAGGTTTGTAAACTAGTACAGTGAGAAAAACCTACATATAGCACCGTAGTCTATGGAATACATAGTGCAGTTCTATATACATATCTAGTAGAGTCACATGCACCGTAGTAGAGTCCTACTCATGAGAAATATTCACTATGAGCAAGTTTTTTGAGTCTTATCTCACATAGCAATCCACTATAATTAAGATTAAATGACCCCACACCATATAATATTGATCTTGAGAAATATTCATTATGTAAATACTTTTTGGGTCCTATCTCATGTAACAACTCATTACGATTAAAGATTAAATGAGCCCTCATCATAGGTTTCAACTCCATCTTGATATATTACTCAATCATATACATCACAGTAGAGGCCACAACATATTTAATTACAGACAAATGAGCCTTCTTCATAATGCATAGTTTTAATTGCATGACCAATAAAGTTAAATTTTGTATAATCTTCACACACAACTGTAGTTAGCACACAATAGATAGTATCATATAGAGAGCACATTCCTACATAACATGAGCAGTATGGACACTTATTAAGTTGGTTGATAGGGTTAAGATAGTGATATAACATAGAATAATACAATGTACATTTATGTCAATTTTAGTTCATAAGCTTCACATAGCAAGGCAATGATGGAGCCAAAGGCCTAACTAACCTTTGTATTCTTGAGCCACTCTCAACGAGGTAATATTCAAGTAGTGTTATCTTACATCTCCCTACTAATAACTAACATTCCTGATTCCAAATAGCCATCCCTAGCCAAACCAACTTATCCAAATCCAAACCTTACCAATATCCTACTTTTTCTAATTCCAAACCAATTCACTCTACCAAATCAATTTTACAAATTACAAAACCAACAAATTTTTTCTTACATATAATCACAAATCAAAACTAAACAACACATCCAAACATATCATGAACAATTCAATCACAATCCCAAATATTATCTTACCAAAAATATCATGAACAATCAAACCACATATCCCAAGTACTATTTGACCAAGAAAATTCCAAATTAATACCAAATCAACTATTTCTAAATCAACCACCTACAATCAAAATACTAGTATATTCCAAAATCTATAACACAATATATAGGAATACAAAACCAAAAATTAGTATCCATGTGTGTGTGTGTGTGTGTGTGTGTGTGTGTGTGTGTGTGTGTGTGTGTGTGTGTGTGTGTGTGTGTGTGTGTGTGTGTGTGTGTGTGTGTGTGTGTGTGTGTGTGTGTGTAACAAAGTTTTCAAACACATATACACTATATCAAATACAATCAATCATGAATGGTCATCATGCCCTCACTCTCAATCTCACTCTCTCATAAAGTACTAGTCCCATAATCCTATCTCACGCTTGATGTCCCTTCACCTCCTCGAGTTCTCGAATGCCTCTTAAATTGACTATCTCACTCTAGTAACTGACCATTCTCCTCATGTAATTTGCATACCACCTTTACAAATCCATGTACTCATCCATAATCCATGTACTCACTGATCCATAATTAGGAGGAGGCATCCTATGCCTATCTCACTCAGCCCTCAGCTCATCTCTCTCTCTTGCTACCTTAACATATGTAGCTATAACTATAATAGCCCTATCAAACAAATGAGCATAAATGCTAGCTTTAACTATCACTCACTCTATCAAACCCTCCTCCACAACATCATTAGGAATATGTTGTTTGAGCTCATGAAGTGTAGACTCAATGATGGTCTCCCAAAACCCATCCTCTCAACCTTCTACCCCAGCCTGTGCTTCATCTTGATCACCTTCCACTCCACCTACATTCAAAAATTATAACATTATGTTAGACATACATTTTCAAAACAAGATAAAACATGTGCAAATTTGAACTTGTACACAACACAAATATAAATGATACTTGCCTCCCATCATCTGGATTGAAGCTAAATCCTCAAACTTAAGGGCATCCCCTCCACCAAGAGGATATAACAGATCCCACTAATGCCTCACCCACCATGTGGTAAATGCCTCTATGCATCTAACATCATCTTCATCAATAATATCTATATCTGCATCTCATTCATCCAAAGGTAGCAGTGCTAACTCAGCCTTAATAGGCCTACCATGAGCTCCTACTCTCATCTTTGCCTATGCACTCTTCACCCACACCCATGCTATTATGGGCACATCTTGTGTAACTCCAAAATATCTAGTCACATGTTCATATTGAAAGTGCTCATACACTCCAGGCTAATGATCATTTAACTAACAACTGACCCTAATATAATGCAATTGCACTCTATCCTTGGGTCACCTAGTAAATCCTCTATAGGGCCTTCATATGATATCCTGAGCCACCAGTCTATCTAACACTCATCTATAATGATCCATCCCAAGAGACTTGATAGCCAATGAACTCATCCATTACTCCCCATATGGATACGGAGGTGCCCACCTCTCTCTCAATAATCTCAGCACTACATTATCGCTATGTTCTCATAGGCCCAATAATGCAATAAAGTGTTACACTTAGACCACCACTGAATTCCTCCTAAGTAAACTTGTATAGATCTCTATATAAGTGGGCAAGCATATTCCTACCCCATGAGAACACAGTGCCATATACCTCTACACTATGTATAATCCTATGCATCCTATATGCAATCAATACACCACTCCCATCCACTGTAATAAAAGAAGCCAACAACACTACCAACCACTTTAATAGATTCAAAACACTTGATCGAGCAATAATTGATAATAGTACATCACTATCACTACATCTCCTATGTATGCTTGAGGGCACACCAACAAAATATAAGGATGCATGATCAATGGCATCTGCACCCATATCATCCTATAAAGTCCCATACCATCCACTAACCAATAAATGCAAAATATGGTACACATCCTCCAAAGTAATAGTTATCTCTCTAGTATGAAGCTAGAAAGTATGTGTTTGCATTCCACCTCTCACACTAGGTAGTAATCAAATGCCTATCCCACTACATAGTGCCTAGGTCACACACATGACCTAGCCCTACCCTATCCATCACAGCCCTCTCATTAGCTGATAAAGACAACAATCTTAGAGTCTTCATCACCTGGCCTCTACAGAACTCCCTCATCCACACCTCACTCTAGAAAACACTAGAAAATAACATGTATATCAATCAATAACCAAGAAAAATAACAACTAAACTAAGCACCATCCAAGAAAAGCCAACCTCTAAGATAACAATGTTGGGTATAGGACAACAGCATTGGATAAGAGTATTTTAACTTAGACAGTAGCACTAGATCCTGGATAATAGCACTGGAAGAAGGATAGGAGTACTAAACCTAGTAAAAATTTTCTAAATAAAATCAAAATAGCTCAAAATCATCAAAAACAAGCTTTTAAATAAGCCTAAATCACATGTTTTAACTACTTACCAAGGTAAAATCAAAATAGCTCAAAATCATCAAAAACAAGCTTCTAAATAGGCCTAAATCACATGTTTTAACTACTTACCAAGGTAACCTCCCCACCAGCATTAATCTGGGCTGCCAATTGCTTAAACTAGGTCACAATAGGTGCTCATCTTCTTAGTGTATCTCCTACTCCAGAGTTCCAAATCTCAAACTATTCAATACACAAATGAATCAAGAATCAATCTAAATTTTTTGATATCACATGACTTTTCATTCAAAGCAAAATACCATTTTTCCCATAACTTAAACCTCATAGCTCCATTTTACAAACCATTTTGTTCTACAAAACCATGACAATAATATATTCGATATCCAATAAACCTTGGTCTCTTATTATATCATTTGACTACTATGTCACAGACATCTCTATACCTATTTCATACCTAAACATACAACTTGGTCCTCACCAATAATAACTTGTTTAAATTTTATACAACTTGGTCCTCACCAATCAAAGCTCATTCAACTTTAAAATAACTTCGTCTAAACAATCAATCAACTTCTCAATTCAATCCAAACTATACCAACCTTATTCCTAGCATTACGCCACTAGTCATCACTTTTGGCTTAACCTCCTCTATTATAAATTTCATCCTTCTCCCCAAAAAGGGGGCATCATTCATACTATTTTTATTTCTACACTTACCCAACACACCTATCCACTCTCATAGTTGGATATACCATGGTTCTTACACCTCCAGTAGTCAAAATTATTAAATTCACCTTAGATCGATTCAAATATATAGTGATTTAGACCACATGGGTCACTTAACATGGTTCTTACACCTGCAATAGTCAAAATTATCAGATTCACCTCAAATTAGTGAAGATATACAATGATTTATATTACATGGGTCATTCAACATTACTCAAGACATTCAGAGGGACATACTTTCAGTTTACAAATACACAAATTACTCAGATACATAGTGGTTCATATTATATGGATTCATAGTAAGTTCGATACATATTCAAACTAGATATCAGATTTGCGGGTATGTACATCACTACATGTCTCACACATACAACTTCATACAGTATGACACATTTATAGACTAGATAGTAGATTATAGGCATAGTGTAGAGCACATTGTTTTGATGTCTAATTTTTTGAACATGGGACATGACATGATGGCTTATTTCACATGTGGTTATACATATTACCAGACTATACAAATACATCACTCATATACTAGATTTGGGTGCATGGCATAGATGTTCATGTTCTTCATCATCTAGGATTATATAGATTGGAATGGTAAGACATTCCATTTTCTTATTACAATTTTTAGATTACACCAGGCATACCTAGGTTGTCACCAAGTTGTACCATATGATCTTTTGTAGTAGTTGGTCCATAGCATCACCCAAACCCAGGAGTTTGTGTAGGATAGAGGGTAGCCATTGGTTTTGAACCTCCAAGCACTACTTAGTTCTAGTTGAGATTATGCAGAGTTGGGGCATGATATATCTTGCTCTTCACAACATACATTTTTTATACACCCATTCCAGATTACATGATTTTATGTGAGACAAAAGGTAGATAATAGTTTTGGGCCTCTGAGCATTTCTCATTTCTTGTTAGATTCAATATAGGGGGCATCCATTTTAGGGATTCCTTCTTCCTCCAAGAACTATTTAGTTCTCCATCCGCTTCCTTGACAGGAAGTTGGACCTTTTTTTATCATATTTATCTCCATGCAGGTAAGTTCAGGTACACATCTTCTTTCTTTCTTTTACTCTAGTACTTTATTTCATTGCATCAATAGATTAAAATGGGGGGAAATGTATACATCCTAAATTTGTCAAGCAACCACACATATCATGTCTTTTCATAGTCCTTTCATAGGAGACTCCAACTAGAGAATATGAGTTTTTTACACATTTATCCATGTCTTTTGTTTTATCTATTTGGGTCTTATTCTAGGCTTGATTTATATTTTTACCCATTCCTATTCACCCTGAGCCTTTCAAATGATCATTCCACCTCAACCAAGTCAGGTTTTCCATGATTATTTTGTTCCCCCTAGTCCCCAACCTGTAGGATAGGAGCACTGAGATTAGACTACAGTCCTGGCACCCAGGGTGTCTAGTTTCCAATGCTCCTATCCAAAGTCAAATTGAGATCTAATAATCAGTTTCTTCCACAAGATGAGTTTTACCCCTTTTCTTTACTTTTTTCCTAAGTTTTCCAATGTTGACCAAATGCAAATAAAGCTCCCAAATTTGAAATAACGAGTTTCCTATATAAAAGACTACACAAGGCATTTTATATCTAGCACTTACTACTTTGGCACATTAGGCATAATAAAAATCAATCAATAGTATAGCTCAGCTTCTCTACATCACACATAGACTTGCATGTTTAATCAAGGAAGGGCCTAGGTGAAAGTCATTCTTGCATCTATCGTACAGGTTGATTATGCATCTTCCCTAAGGGAGAACTACATTTGATCTGAGACCCTAGCTTGAGGGTTAATGTGGGCAATAGTCAAAATAATAGAGGTTCTATATCGTGTGATCATTCCTCCCCTAACCCAGTTTTCCCCCTTTTTTATTTTGATGTATTTGTTGTTTACATGTGTATAAATGGATACAAGTATTGAATACTAAAACAAACCTATATAGAGTTATGTTAACTTTTAGCCCCTAAAATTTGGTGCACATGCTCACACTGACTTGAAAAATAAAACCTAGAAAGCTTAGATCTTAAGGACAACAGCGTCAGGGATGGATTATAGCACTGGACACTAAGGTGTCCTATTTTGATGCTCCTATCCAATCAAAAAATGGAAGCCAGGGTCAGATTCCTGACAGTGTCTTAGTCCTACCTTTTAATTATCGGCTCTAGAATCATTTTTTTATCCCAATTTAAGATAAGTTTATTATTCTTCCTCTTACAAAATTACCTATTTAAAATCTATATTTTTCCCCATTAAACTAGATTTTTCCTATTATTTCAAACCCTTATTATTTAGGATCTAAACACTAGATTCCCAAAAATAATATAACATTAAGACAATACTAATTGGGGTATTCTATCGAATTCAATAATAACCTCTCACGGATTCATCCCTAATCACTTTGAAATATCACAAATATCAATTTGGCCTCTCAACCTATTAAGGGGGGCACTTGCACACTTAATCAAATCTTAAAAGAGCTAAAATCAAAATCAAAATCAATTAACAAGATAAACAAGGTTAAATGCCTAGTTGAATTATCCATTTATAATTAATTAATATCTAAAAAAGGAAATTCAAAATATCAAAGCCTTTCATCATTGCCTTTATGAGTTGTCAAGCTCTTTGAAAATATCCTAAAATATCTAATTTTGAGAGCCATGTCTAGTAATTACAAATCATAATTACATGACAACTATTAACTCAATTGGAGTTAGTTTTAACTTACCTAGGTTTATTTTGAACCCATTCCAAGCCTAAACTCAACCTCAAATCACCTTGGGTGAGAGTTAATTCCTAAGGCTATAAATACAAGGCCATACTTCTTCATTTACAAGCTTGGATATTGTAGATTTATTATGCAAAATTTATTCCATAAGCCTCATTCAAGTGAAGTTACCATGCCCAAATCTTAAGTCAAGCAACATCAAATCCAAGGTGCCAATAAACCTCCGTTGTCAAAGACTTCTTGATGTACAAGTTGAGCAAGCCATTCAACAAGCCATTTGAATCTCCAAATAAGGTAAAAGACTTGTGTCTTTTATGTTTTTATTGTGTTTTCATTTTGTTTTTGTTACCTAATCTCCCCCTAGTGTGTAAGATAGAGGTGTTAATATTTTAGTGTGTTTATTTTATTTATTTTAAGAGACTAACACAAGACTAACCTCCCCTTATGCATTCCTTGATCACCATGTTGACATGCCCAGTGGGACTCAAACATCCCATATAACCAAGGAGATTAATATGTTACTTTTACTTTTGTCTAATGAATGCTTTAAAATCTTTAAAATTTGAGTTTTTGGTTCATTTTTTATGTCTTTCTATTTTAAGCAAGTCACAGGTTGTAGGGATCGACGTTGATTTTCTAGAACGATGTCGATTACCAAAATCAACCATGATATATGTGTGCAAAGTAGAGCACAATGGAGACATAACTAACTCAAGTTTTTCTTAATTTTTCTATCTTCATTCTATGTCTAAGAACTTGCATATTGTTTATATGACTCATTTATTACAGGATCCAATTAGATGTTTTGGTTTTTGAGTTTGTCTTGTTAACTATTTTTTGTCAAAACATCTTGTGTTTTTTTATGTTTTTATAAGAAATATTAAAAATCTGATAGATCGATGTTGATCTCTGTGGATTGACATCAATCCCTATATGGATCAATGATAATCCATCTCTGAGACAAAAAATAGAAAACCCAAGAGTGAAATTCTAAATGTTGTTTTCTCACTCACTTTTGATCTTCTAAATAGGCAAACCCTCTAATAATTTGCAGGTCCTAAGGTGGAAAGATTAAAGTTTAAACATGGTTAAATCTTACACACACTGTCTTTGGTGCTTAAAACAAACTTAGTTATTTTCATGCCTTAATTATTTTTGAATTTTTTGCAAGTTTATCAAAAATAAATGCCAAGGGACTCAAACTTCATAGCACATTTCATTTTGGTATAGTAAAAAATAATTTCACATGAGTCAAATACTTTTAAGATTTTCATTTTCATGCTTATTTATGGAAGTGCTTGTTTATCAAGATGAGTGATGTGTGTATGCTCTCCCCCCATCCCCTTTAGGGAAATTTGGGTGATCAAAAATGCTTATTATTTTTATTTGTCATTTTAGTCCAAAAGTGTGGAAAGAAAGTCGCTAAGGCCCTTCCCAAATCCATATAGTCTAGGTGACCCTAAAATGACCATAAAGTCTTTTCACTTGTCTTTATTTTTATGCATTTTGGCTTCTGATCATGATTTCATTGCCTCCTCACAAGTTCTCTAGGGAAGCATTGATCCAAGAATTCATCTCCTCACATCATTTCAACCCCACTCCATAGTGGGATATATAAATTGAGGGTGACCCATTGGGATGCTTATTTTAAGCGGTTAAAACAAGTTCCATTAGTGGTACTCGGCCTTAGAATGTAAGGGAAACTCAAATATCACACTAAACTAAGCAAGAGATGGATGTAGTGGTTATAAAAAGGTCAAGAAATTTTCATAACAAGCCAACTGATTTGGATCCAAATGACATGATTGTACACTAGTGTTTTCCACACATATAGTACCATTTAAAAATGAATGAAAATGAATAGTTTAGTCAACCACATTTTCTACAGACATATTATTAGACTATTTTTGGACCATTTTTCCTTTAGACATTATTTTTTAGAGTTTGTATAACTCTAGGCCTATTCACAAAACATTCATTATCAATTTGAATATGTCTTGTTATACTCATAGTGGATCCATGTACAATTAAAATTATGATAACATGGTTGCATATGATGACTTTGTTCAAGACCCCTATCATGATGATGTGATTTATGAGAAGGATCCCTATCCAGTTACAATACTCAATCTAGAGAACAAATCCAAGATCCTCAAGAGAAGTATTTGATGATACCTTCTTTGGGTTGGTTAACATACCAAGTTTTCCCTTTCAATGCTAACAGTACTCGATCCCCCACCTATACCATTAACCCTCCTTCAGATTGTGTGAGCAACCAAGCTCCATAACATCTAAGGATTACCATTTCAGGCCCCCATCCTTTGGCTTATGTTAGAAACCAAGCTTCGTAATTCCATACTATTACCATACCAGGCCCTCATCTTTTGGCTTTTGTGAACAACCAAGCTCTATAATGCCCTACCATTATCATTCTAGGACCTAACCTTTGGCTTGTGTGAGAAACCAAGCTTTAAAACACCCTACCATTATCATTATAGGCCCTTCCAAGTATAGTAGTTCATTATCCCAACAAATTTATGCAATCATAATTCGATGGGTCATAGTTACCATCCTACATCAGAAACCAATCTTTGTTAAGCCCATCTTAGATGAGCCTATTCATAAAGAGATCATTACCCAGCCACCCATCATCCCCCATCTATTGTCAACCTTCCCCCACTTTATAAAATCCATGCCGATCATTGAGCCATAGTAGAGCCAATCAATACATTTATAAAAGATTCAATCATTCGAAGACCAAGATGTGTTCAAAGCTTGTAATTACAACTACTTGTAAACTAAGGCCAAGAGAACCAACCAATCCATGATGTTTTTGTTGAAACACCTATTTATGACAAGTCAACTTGTGATGAATATTTTGATCCTTTACTTGTTGTCAAGGAGTCTCACTTTGATAAGCCAATCTTTTCTAAGTCACTTTTATATGATTATAACTGCCTTTGGGTAAATCATTATCTCAATCATTGTCCTATTTTTAGAGATCTTCCCTTTGACAAGCCGGTATCTATGGAGTTGTCTCTTGACCTTTTTCCCATCATTGAGGAGTCTCACTTTGACAAGCTAGTCTGTGAAATATTTCTTAGCTGAGACTATTTTCAAAGAGCCCATTATTCTATCATAGGCCATTACTTTTCCAATACCAAACATTCAACAAGACATAATTATAGTAGCATCCACACCAGATGAAGAGTCAGAATTAAAGTTAGGTTTTATTCTTGAACTGACATTAGATTTAGCATCAAAATTAGAATCAATGTTAGTCTCAACATTGGATTCAGAGTCCCTTGAGTCAAACTCATATTCAAAAACAAAATATGTTCATGGTTGTTATAATATTGATTATGCATGACTTGCAAATCAATTTGAATATATGTGTGATCCTTCCATGGTTTTTTAGGAAGATTACTTTAGGATCAACATAAGTTATCCTAATATCTTTTATGAGGATTGTGTTGCCTCTTCCCATTCCACATGCCATTAACACCAACCAACCTAACCATTATATTGACCTTACACTTCCCATCAGTATCGATTGGGACCAACATAATCACACCTTGTTGAACTACTTTTATAGTAACATATCAGTTGTAGAATATTAGGGAGGCCAAGACCAAATTCATGCAGAAGAAGAACAATATCCTAGTGAAACCTTTTGAAGGTTCTAGGGGGAATCAAAGTTCAAACTCAGCATCTTCTAGTGAAACCTTGTTTGAGGTGCTAGAAGACAATTAAATTCAATATTCAATATTCCTTAATGAAACTTTTTTGAAGGTGCTATGGGACAATCAAGACAAATTCATTGGTGAAACCTTTTTAATTTATAGTTGTCTTGATGTTATCTTTAATAATGTCTTCATCAAGTAGTGAAGAACAAATGTGCTCAATATCTACTCTTAATCCCAAACAATAGAAAAATTTGGTGGTCCTATTAAGAGCATATTCAAAAATCTTTGGTCCTGCCAAAACCAAAGCTATGTCGAATCCAAAATCAAAAATATTACATGTGCCTATAAATATTGATCTTCATTTATTTCCCAACCATTATACATTCCATTATCATCCACCTTTACATTACCAAATTAGGCCAATTAGCCAATATGTATCCCTATTTACCATCCCTGACTGAACTTTCCTTTGTAGAAGCTACAAAGACATCTAGTCTTGAAATTTGAAGGAAATAAAATCAACAACTAATGAAGATCACAACAACATTATTAGAATCCAAATCTGTAGTAGGTTCTTGACATAACATTTATTTAGAAGAGGTGTGGGCTAGAAATTTACATAATTAACTATTCTAGTGGTATCATATGTTGATCAGGATGTGCATCTCCACATCAGTAGGAAACAACAAAACTATATCTTTGCCTTTTAACATACCTTGGCAATTCCTTTCCATTTAACTTTCCTTTTTCATTTGACATTTACCTTGTCATTTTCATTTGCCATTTTGCCTTGTTGTTGTTTCATACCCTACCATTTACCTTACTTTATCACTTGGGGGTAACCCTATTACCATTATATCCAATTGTCATAACATCATTGTCCTTAAACAATGTCATATCATATGTCATCCCACAATACCTTCACTATTGACCAAACTTGTTTCTACCCTCCTTGCCTAACCCTTTTGACCTTGGTTCTATTGGTTCTTTGGACACCTTCTATGAGGGAAATCCAATCTAGTTTCAAAATTATGTGTTCAACTGGAAGCATATGAAAGTAGTATGACAATTGATCTAAAAATTACCTATTTAATTTATGCTTGACTAGTGCCATTGATTATAACCACCTTTGGGTAAATCAATGTTCCACCTTGTGTTACTAATTATAACCACCTATGAGAAAATTAGTACCACTGACCTACGTCATTGCTTTCTAATTATAACCATCTATGGACAAATTAAGAACAACACCTTTACCATGCATTACTACATCACCTTACCCTTACTATTCTCATTTGCTTAAATTTGTGAACTTGTTGTTACCTAGTTAGATCTCACCACCTTTTTCATAGGTATAGCTACAATAACTTGCTCTCCTAAAGGGACTATGCATTTTGTGCTCAATTCACATTGAGATCAACTCAGTCCCCATTTTACAATGTTCTCACCATTTTTTTAGCAACCCAAGTCATGCTCTCACCATTTTACAAGTTAGACCATTTCATATCTTGTAATCCTCAATTGAGTAGAGATACTTAGAAAATTCCAAAATCATTAAGAAACATTTTAAAATGCTAAACATTATAAAATTGGATTATCATCTCCTACAGAGATATATAGCCTCAAAATCTAAAAACATTTATCTTGTTTAAACCCAGTCAGTCATCCTCAATATGCCCTACTAGGTCAAATTCATTATTGGTCCTAATCCATTTCACTGTTATTGGGGTGTGACCTTCCCTTTACATGTATCCTTGCTTGGTCGCACCACCTATTTATCATTCCATTGAGCCTTCATGCATAGATGTTGACTTGGTTGATGATAGGATGTTTTTTATTACTTTTACATTCTAGTTTTTTGTGTGTTTATTTGCTTAGTTATTTATCTATCTGTTTGCCTATTTGTTTGCTTTCATTATTGTGCCTTGACTCAATCTATATGCATTTATTGGGTGATTCTTTGTGCATTATTCTTGAGTCCATCCATATTTATACATCAACATTATCATCATGGTCTTTATCATTGGTACATTTTTTTTAATTATTTATTGGAGTGGGAGTCAGTTCTTATGCATATTTTGGTTACATTATCATGGTGTTTTATATCATGGTGCATACCATCACATGCTACATCAAAAATTAGCTTGATAAATATTACAAGCAATGGAGACATAGAAACTTCTCCTTGGTAACCTTGGTAAATCTTCCCACCCTCCTTGATCAAATCAACCCATTGACCATTCTGGTTATAGTAATGCTAGTAAGGATGAGCATCTCTACATTGGTATGTACAACTTAATTATTCACATTGATCAAATTATTATTCTTCTATTCCTTATTCCATTTTCTCCCATGTTTGGATGAACTACATTATCTTGAGGTCTATTTAGATTATGTAGGCATTACTTGGATACATGATGTGTCTTGGGTCAGCTCATCCACCTTTATTTTTCCAATCATCTCTTTCATCACTTTGTGCATTCTCATGTGCCTGGTTGTTTGTGGCTTCTTTAGTCATTAGACCATTGTGTATATGTTTGCACCCACTCATCTTTAATCTATATGACAAGTTATATCCTTGAGTTATGATTTCCAATTTGCACTATTGGGGCACAATCAAAAATCATTATTTAATATTAGTCCTCTTAATGATTATAACTACATGTGGGAAAATCATTATGTTGACTCATCCACCCTAATGGGTCATGTGCCTATGCCATTGATTATAACTGCCTTTGGGAAAATTAGTGTCTCAACCTTTGTTACTAATTATAACCACCTTTAGGCAAATTAGTACTTTTTACATCAATTCATATAAGCATCATCTCGATTGTATTAATCTCACCCATAGGTTAATTTCATTCTTCTTCTTGCTTCTTTTCAAGGGACCATCCATCAATCGTATATGTTAGCTACTCCCTCGAGGGGGCATCATTATAGGCCTCCCAAATGTTGTTTGGATCTTCTTCTTCAATCATTATCTTCTTTCCTTCTTAATGGCCTATTTCATTATTTGAAAATACATTATGCCTATAACTTACAATGCCTTCCTAAATAGGGGAAAACTATAGACACATAAAATTGGCCATAACTAGCTTCTAACCAAACTTTAGACTGATTCCTACCAACAATTACATATTAAGCCTAAGAATCATTGAACATCCCAAATTTCCTTGTGCATCATTCATCAAAGATCAAAATCACGTTGAGACATCCTTAATTGGGGTATTCTATCATATGCAATAAAAACCTCTCATGAATTCATCCCTAATCACCTTGTGACATCACAACTATCAATTTAGCCTATGAACCTATTAAGTGGGCCACTTACACACTTAATCAAATCTTGAAAGAGCTAAAATTCTAATCAAAATCAATTAATAAGCTAAACAAGATTAAATGCCTAGTTGAAGAATCCATTTGAAATTATTGAATATCTAAAAAAGAAAATTCAAAAATTCAAAATATCCAAGCCTTTCATCATTGGCTTTATGAGTTGTCAAGCTCTTTAAGCATATCCTAAAATATCTAATTTTGATAACCATGCCTAGTAATTATAAATCACAATTACATGACAATGATTAACTCGAATGGAGTTAGTTTTAACTCACCTAAGTTTAGTTTAAACCCATTCCAAGCCTAAACCTTAACTCAACTTGGGTGAGAGTTAATTCCTAAAGCTATAAATACAAGGCCATACCTCTTCATTTCTAATCTTGGATATTTTAGATTTATTATGTAGGATGTCCTCCATAAGCCTCATGAAAAATAATGTTACCATGCCCAAATCTTAAGCCAAACAACCTCAAATCCAAGGTGTCAAGGAGAGAAGGAGCCAAACAACCTCCATTGTCAAAGACTTCTTGACGCACAAGTTGAGCAAGAAATTCAACACGCCATTTGTCGTTCCAAAGAAGGTAAAAGACTTGTTTATTTTATTTTTTTGTTATGTTTTCATTTATTTTTTATTACCTAAGTTCCCTTAGTATCGAGGTTAGAGGTGTTAGGATTTTAGTGTGTTTATTTCATTTGTTTTATGAGACTAACACAAGACTAACCTCCCCTCTACACATTCATTGATCACAAAAACTAGCAATGTAACTTGAAGTTGATGAACCAAACATGAAGTCCTCAGCTTATTGAATATGCACTATGAAACATTAGACTATAATCTGATTATGCTACTCTAGAACAGTCCCAATCACACTAATGTTTCAATATGAAGGTTGAGGATATTGTAAAGGTATTAGAATTATCAACCAAGAGCTGATAATAGTAAACACTAATGGTTTATTGGTTCTCTAACTAATCAAACTAAGTAAAACACTTCATATGACATATGAGAGGCACAACTTGCATAAGGCATGAACATGAAGGACAAATGCAAGGAATACAACACTATCACTAAGCATTCATCAATTCAACATACTTAAATTAACTATTTTCAAGAATGAGACATAATATCCAACTTGAATTCATTTCCATAGGTAATTAAAAGAATTAATTTTGGTAGGGATTTGCCATAACCAACGTGAGGATAGATTATAAGGCCAAAAATGATTGTTTATAAAGAGAATTTTGAAGAGAGAGAGAGAGAGAGAGAGAGAGAGAGGTGGACATAGGAGAGAGAAATTTTGTGTTTTTAGTCATCATGAAATCAATTAACATGTTCAATAAAATAGAATACAATCATATAAAACTCCCTTGAGACGTGTCAATATGCTTTTCAAGTAACTCCATGAGGTTGGCGAAGATGAGAGGAGAAAGCACTCATTGAGCATCTTTGAGGTTTTGGAGATATTCCACCTCAACACAATGCAAATACATTTATGAAACACTCCTCCAACTATCATGAGCATCTTGACACCTTCCTCAATGTTTGACATCTCAACTTGACACCTCCATATTCTCTCTATGCCAAAAAACACTTTCTTGATTAAGGACTTAGCAAACTATTTGAAAGTACCTTGGAGGCTCTTGACATATTTAATTTGAATTGAAAGATTGAAATTATGCTTGAATAAGTCATCAAAACCTTCCTTAAACTGATATATCTCTTGGACACCTTCTTTTCATACTCTTACTTGCATATCATGAGGTTCTCTTTCATTGATCAAGTAGGCCAACTAGTAAACTAGGCCTAGTTGCTTAACATTTGTCACTTGGATGGCCATATGTGTTCAACAAAATTCCCTTCATATATGAGAAACATGTGTGTGAAGTCCCTATGTCTTATGGTCTATCATAGATACCATATAAGAACTCAAACTTGTTGTTTCTTGCTCATCTATATGGCCACCTTACTTCACATTAGCCCTTGAGACTACCTTAAACATACAAACCTATAAAGGTGATTTCATGGATTAAAAAGATGAATTATAAGGTTTGAGATGTTGAAAAACATACTAATATACCCCCCATTATGATTTTCATCCATTCACCCATATTTACACCTTATTTTTCCTTAGAAACCTACAAAAATATAGCATATATCAGTTTCATACAAGTGACAATATGAAATGACTATGTGATCAGGACCTTACAAGAGTGTTCAGCATGTTTCAACTATCAAATAGGCAAATTCAATGCATTTGGATGAATTTTATTCAATATCTCCACCATTGGGATTCTATTAGGGTTTAAGAGAGGTTTAGGGAGGTTTAGATTCTTAACAATGGTTCATAAACTTTAGGCCCCCAACCTATGAACTAATGCCACTAGTTTCTAATATACAAGGTCCCTCAACATTTTCCACATGCTTATCAATCCATGCGACTACTTCGTACAATTATGAGTTCACAAAGGTGTTTTTTGGGTGATCATCATGCATTCTATGTATTCTTAAGGTCATTTAATGCCAAAATGGCAATTTCTAAGTTATCCTCTACAAACCAATGTCACTCTCAGCTCTAAAATTTCCATAAGAACACTTCCACGTTATCCTTAGGTCCCCATTCAACCCTTTATTTCTTTTGACCTCAGTCTCTAAGTGGTGATGTTTTGAGGAGGGTATTAAGCTAATATGCCTAATGATAATTGGACACCTTTGAGTGTATGGAGTTCACTCCTTAGACCCCTTAGATCACTTATGTTGGCTTAGTTATGTTATTTTCTTACTCTATAACACCTTACACAGTCCACTAAATAAACCTCAGGGTGCAATTGTAGGTTATAATCAAATATGGAGACCCCTATAGGTGATATTTATGCTCTAAATAGTTTTTTTCACATTCCTTTATGTTTAATGAGGTCCTTAGAACCATTACATATGTAAATGAAGTCAACTCTACCTTGAGAACCCTAAACTTGTCTCTTGTTCCTCATGACTAGCTGTAGGTGTTGATTTCAAGGTTTTAGGACTTCTTTTTTGACATTTGACATAACAAGTTTCAAGTAAAAGTCATCAAGACTCTAAATGCACTGAAGACCTATCTAACCATCAATGTCTCTTAGTCTATCAACCTCCTCCATACACTGATATATTGCCTTTAGGTTTGATGTGTGAAAATAATTTTTTAGGCTCAACTAGGCCTTCTAGGCTTTCTTCATGAGATGCTACTGTGTGAGGTCAATTCCTTATACAGAGATAATAAGTTAACTTTCCCTTTGTTTTATAACTTTTATTGCATCCCCTAGTAGACCTTTCATATTTTGTGTCACTAAATATACTTTATCACTTAGACTGGGTAGGCCTATAGGTGATGAGGACTATGTAATGGTAGGCATAGGTTTAACCTATCTTTTATTATCTCAATAAGTATATATTGGATCAATATTAGTATCAAACTCAGGACCTTTATGCTTTGAACTCCACTCAACTTCCTCAAAAGACTTAAAAAACCCTAAAACTCCATCATTCTCTATCCTTATCCATTTAGGCTTGGCTATAGGTAGTGATCTCTTAATGAGTTTTGAGTATCTAGTTGTCAACTTGAATTTACCAATAGTGTCATTTAATACTGAAGATAGTGGAACCTATTACAATTTTAAAACATTCAACTTATTTCTCTCACAAACCATTAACACCTTCAATTTTTGAAGTGTCTTTGCTCACTTTACACCATGTCTGTAGGTCTACTTCTTGAGAGCCAATCTTATTGACTCCTTTTACTTTTGGATAATACCACTTTTTCCTTGAGAACCTTGAACTATCTCTTCAAAAGGTTTGCATATTCTAAGTATATATCAAGTATTCATAAATTTGTTCTCCAAGATGTATAGGACTATGTGTACAGTGGTTCATGCATAAGGATTTTATAAATGAGAGTTGGAGACTCCTCATTTGCTCATATCTTATTTGGTGATCTTCAATAGAGTCAGTCATATTTGAAAGAGTGTTAAAGAGTTCGAGGTTCACCTTCATGTTGCCAAGTCACTCCTAACACAGACTTGGACTCATGAATGTCCATTTATAGGCTTGTAGGCTTGTGTGTGACTGAAACACTTTATTGGCCTTTGTTTGAAGGTGTATTTGGATCATCACAATCATTATATAAGACTCCAAATAGTTCAATGGTCCTTCATAATACCATGTATTTATCATTACCACTCAAACCTAACATTGATGCTCAGACCTAGAAAAGGTTGTTCAAATACTGTACAAGCTTTCAAAAGAGCAAGACACTTTGAGACTATAGACAAGATTGCATTCCAAATGAGAGCACATGAACTCCATGAATTTGATGGATATTCACCTGGGAACCTTTGAGATTGATAACAAATTAAAACACTTACAGTAGGAGTGACTGAATACGTTATACTTGAGACACCTTTCCTCCTATTGAAGACACTTCATAGAGATGAGTTAGATGATAAAACCACCATGAAAATGATCTATTTGACCTCTAAAAACATCCCTCAAAATCATTCTTTCCCATCAAATTTTGAAGTGAAGAAACAAATGCAAAATTAGACCCTACGTAGATAGATAAGGCATAGTGACCTACTGTCACTCTTAGCAATTATTAAAAAAGGAGGGGCCATGAATATTAAAACCAATGCCACTAATTTCAATCTTATTATGATCTATAATAATTACCAAAGATTCATCTCCTAACTCTCTCTCTCTCTCCTAGCCATACCATCCACTTAAATTTTGCCTTTCTAAGCTTGTGAAGACAACAATGGAGGAGAGAGAATGTTTGAAGCATCTATATAAATTGAAACTTGGTCCAAATCTTGAAAATTATCTAAGAGATCTCAAGGGACACTTTGAAACTATTTACAACTGACAAATGATCTTCTAAGGCCGTACAAGTGCCCAAAAGTGATTGTAAAGTGGCATTTTGCTCATTTTAGACGTTGAACCTACATGTTTGTCAGTCTCTAACTAGTCCTGAACATTCTCTGACATAAGATATGTTTGTAAACCTTATTGAAACATTTTCATTTGAAAGTTATACGTTCAACTCCTCCAAATAGGCCAAAAGGTGACCAAAATGATAATTTAGCACATAAAGACATAATAAAATGTTAACACATGATAATATGATCTTCAAGACTCATTAATACCCCTTTATAATGACTCTAAACCATGTGACAACTTTGACCATACTTGACAACACCAAGACCTTACAAATGACCCCTAGGACTAGACAAGTCATATAAGACTAAACCTTGGACAAAGCTAAACAAGTACAAGTATGACCATATGAAGACCATTCAAGACCATAACAAGACATTTTTTATGCCACATACAGGTTTGATAATTTTTAAATCGTAATTAGCCCCTGCTAATCAATAATGTTCTTTAAAAATAGATTTTAATAATACATCAATTTCTAAAATTTATTAAAATGCAGTTGACTTTTAATCAGAATGGAAATTGTCTACAATAATTCTAATTATGAGTATTCTATAAACTCATATAAACCTATTATTTAATTAAAAACATTCCATAGATATTTTATCTCTTTGAATAATCTCTTAATTAATTTCTAGTAATTAAATTCTCAGATATCAATAAATAATTTAAAACCAACATACTAATGGAATATTGAAACAAATCAAAATAAATAGATACAAGAAATTGTTTACAGGGTTCACCAATTGGCTATGCCTCTGGGTTCATTCGAACAATTCCATTATAAACAAGATGTAAATATAGTATTTAAAACTTACATCCCTAAATGGTTTAAGGAAACTTGCAGCTCTGTGTGAGATGAAGAACTTGTCTACAGCATGTAAAATATTCTTCTCTTCAACCAAACAATATCTACAAATGTTTATAATTCTAATTATCCTGAATGGGCTAATAATTCTCTCAACATAAGAAAAAATACTCTCAAAGGATTTATAATATCCTTGGCTTATACAAATCCCTCTCTAATTAATACAGATAAAAAATATATTCTGTAATAGGCAAAATGGCCTCAATCAGGTTAATCCACAATTTTGCCTCTATAAAAATAGATATGGTCAATCCTATGAATTTAATAACCTGTGTTCTTCAACATAATAGATTTTACCTACCTGGTATGTCCTTGGTTCAAATCTCATTACACTCCTTCTCTGTCAAAAGATATGCAACTTGTATTTTTTTATTCCGATCTCTGTGTCCAAAATAATAATAATTCTCAATATAAAATAAAATAAAATTATTTATAGCTAACATTGGCTAACAACCTCTATTTATGCCTGAAGTATGGTTAAATTTTGAATAGGTTGCATGCAAAATAAGAAGGAATAAAATCCCATGTATTAAGGGTGGTTGACGCCATGCTTTAATTAACAAAGCCTTCCCCAATAATAACATTGTCTACACTACCATGATCTTCAACCAAAATCACCGACCATGTTAAAGGTAAGTGGATGATCCACATGGTAAAAGGGAAAAGGGTGACGTGCATGTTAAGAGGGAGTTTAATGCCAAACAAAGGAAATATTAAATTGGACTTAGTTCATAAACATATCCCATGTCTACGCAATGTAATTCGCCAACCACTTAAAGTGGGTATCCACGTGGGGGGAATAACCATTCACATGGGAGTGGGGTTAATTAAAATTTGGGACTTAATTTAAGTTTATCCAATGGTTTAATAAAACCATAAAATAAGATATTAATAATATTTTGATAAATTACGGTGAGAATAATTAAAACCATAATTTGGATATTATTAATGAAAGATTATTTTGATGGAAATATCATGGATATGAGGAAAGGAATATCTTGATGGCATTAGTGGAATTTTATGACAAAGTTGATAACGGGGTAATGTAGGTAAAGGTCGGTTTGGTCCCACATCTGCAATACAACACCCATTAGCAACATAATAACATAATTCCAATAAAAAGCAATTGTATAAACTCTTTATATTTTTACCAGATGTCAACTTTCCCATTGCGACATTTGTCTTTTCCATGTTTTTCTGTTCGAACCATATGATGAGTGAAAATCCTCCAGATCATTTGAATAACCCTATTAAAGTTTCAATTTATAAGGGGTTGACCTTTTTTATTTGAGAGTCAAAATTGGTCATCGAAAGGCACGATAAATCAAGCCAAGGTGGAAGAACCCTAAAAAAACAAAGGATGGATTTAACAGTCCACTAAATATACATGTGACCAAATCAGTGGTTCACCTATAACCAATGAATATTATCTTAGAGAAATATATGTCTAAAATTAGGGTAAGTAGCTTAGAATAGTCAAATAAGGCTCAAAGCTGAAGACAAATGAATGTTGAAGACATCTAGAGGGCTCAAATGCTGGAGAGAATCTAGTGTGCGGTAGAAAGTTTTCAAAAATAGCCAAATATACATAGGTGGATCAAATATGATAAAACAGGGAAATGGCACAATAGAAATGGATCTTGTACCAAATTTAGGTATCTTCAGTAGTGAAAATGAAATAAGATGGTAATTATTTTAGGCTAGAACCTAGTTGTAGATAACTTTTCTCTCTTGTCGAGTTGAATGAAGAAAAACATTTGGTTCATTTTTCCAATTGTCGACGAGGGTGTTGTTACATCCATGTTGTCCCTTTCTTCCTCTTTGTTGCCCTGTTCTCTCTCTCTCTCTCTCTCTCTCTCTCTCTCTCTCTCTCTCTCTCTCTCTCTCTCTCTCTCTCTCTCTCTCTCTCACACACACACACACACACACACACACACACACAATGTATGATGTCCCTTTCTTAAGGTCTTTCTCCCTCATTATCACTATCTTCATCAGTGTATTAAATAGAGTGAAGTGAGAAAGCCCATACACCTTCCCACTTTTTATTTTTAATTTTAGGGAGGTTTTGTAATGTAAACTATGTTCAACTCACCTCGAGTTCATATTGAGTTTACACTACAAATCTGTGCCCTGGAAAAATAAAAAATAAAAAAAATATTGACAACACAACTCCAACCCAAATAAAAACACTATGTACACCAAATATAATAATATAAAATGTGTGTTTTTACATATTTGAATTTATCATTGGTTTATTTATTTATTGAGCTCTTTGAATGACCTAGATCTATTTCATAGACATATGATATGTTTATCTTTTTAATGAGAAATTGCATTTGTTGTAATATTATCTATGATGACATACTATCTATTTATTTATTTATTTGGGTGGAAGGGGGATTGGGTGGGGTTTGGGGTTTGGTTAAGTTAGGTTAGGCTAGTTGGAAATTTAAAGTTATAAAGACGCGCAACGAGAAGTGGTAGGAATAGTTATTGAAGGAATTCCAATGAAACCCGTCAAATCTTAGGAAGATGACAACTTAGCGCTAAAATCAATAAAGAAAATGATTGAAATCGACATAAAGTTCGTTGCTTTTGTGTCCATACCTTAGAATTCAATGTTCGGTAAGATGGTATTGAGGGGTCTCTTTTTCAAACTCTATCCACCAATATTATAAAGGTTGATTTTAGAATCCATTCATTTATTTAGGATTATTTTGTGACCTCCTTTTTCTTTTCTTTTTTTGGGGACCCATCTTAGAGAAGATATGGTTTGGATTTTTTGATATATTTATTATTTATATTAAAATAATATTATAAAGATGGTTGTAAAAAAAAGTTGTTGGAGAATTTGGTGTGTTTCTAGGTAGTAATAAGAGTAATTCGTCTTTATCGTCGTAGAACAAGAGCTCCCGATATTGCTTATTCACAAGGACTTGTTTTTATGTCCAAACATCACATGCTAGCAGATGTGGTCACCATCATCGGTACTCAAGATATTGTGTTTGGAGAGGTAGATAGATAGTTAGAGGTGGTGTAGCACTAATAGAATTTGATGGAGGCAAATCATCTTTAAAACAACTTTAAAAAGTTTTATAAAAGGAAGATTAGATGTTATCCTTAAAATGATAAGTAATATATTTTTAAAAAAATCTCAATAAAATTGTACGAGCAATTTTTAAATTAAAATTTCAAATCACACTATAATCTATTAACGTTTCTGATTACACGCTATGATCTATAATCAGTCATTATTTTTTCATAGCAATCAATGTTTTGAGTCACCCACCATGATCTATTATCAATCATTATTTTCTCAACTTAATGATGAATCACAAAGTGTGCTCTAAAAAATTAATTACGTTTACCAATAATAATTAATAAAATATTTACACAATATTAACTAAAAACATAACACTATAAAAATATTATATCTTTCATTAAATAATATATTTATAATATTTATAAAATATAATAAATAATATTTAATTAATTAAAATAATTAAATTTTTAAATAAAAATAAAGAAATATAAAGTTGTCATTTCTTGTATGTTTTCTTATAAATATGTTTATGTAATTTAGATTTGATAAAACATAATCAACACTACAGAATGATCATTTGAAAATTTGAATTTGATCTTTATAAGATATTATGACTGTCTAGATGCTTCTAAACATAAGAATTGGCCCATTTTTTATTTAAAAAAAATTATTCATTTAATAAATCTTACAATAAGTTTATTTAATTTTATTAAAAATATTTTTAAAAAATAAAGGTTTGTATTAAAATTTGGGTGTCTAATGTGAAGTAATTAATTTTTCAATAGTCATTTTTTTTAAATTAAAATAAAGATATTAATAAATATAAATTGTATAACATAAATAATTATAATTTATATTATTAAAAGTGTTTTATAATAGAATATTAAATCAAATCATGATAACTATTTATAAATTAATTAAATTCAAATTTTAACTTTCATAATATTTAGGATCTAAAATGAGGAAAGGGGAAATAGATATTCTTAATTTAGAGGGGAATTAATAAACAAAATAATTCCAAGATAAAATAAAAGATATGAGAATAAACAAATTTTAAAATATTGAAAATCAACAAATAAAAGAATAATATATAATTTAAATTAATCACACGTAAATTAAAAAATAAATATAAATTATATTACCTAAATTTCAAAGGAACCATTTTTAGTTTATTTTCTAAAATATAAACCAAATATAAAATAATATAAAAATTAATTTATATTATAATATTTAATTATTTCTCAATATATTTTATTATATAATATTATAATATTAAATTTTTTTAATTTAATAATATTTAATTTGAATACACTCTAATTTATAAATAATTATTTTTTTAAATAAAAATAAAAATTTGATTTTTTTTATCACAAAAATTCAAAACAATTTGCACTCTTTACACATTCTATTGACAAATTAGAATTTAAAGAGATTAAAAATCTTTAGAACATTATTATTAGAATAACTTGACGAACTTTACAAGAAGAGATTAAAACATGGAAATTGATATGATGTTTATAACTAAAATTACCCAATATTCATTCTAACCCATTTAAATTGCGTAGCTGAGTATATTGAAGTGATATTAAATACAAAGAACACGATAGTCATGTTGATGTTCCATTTATCATGGATGAAGGGGCATAGGAGATATTTACTAAATTAAATGGAAGTGTAATTGTTTATATTTCAAATTTATTTTAATAAATATTAGATTTTTTTTTTTTTTTTTTAAAATTATTGCTTAGTTATTTGTGAGTCAAATAATTTATCTAGTTGAATTAACAATCGTTCATTAAATATTAGAAATTTAAAATTTAGGTTACTGTAATTTTTAAAATTCCAAGATTTATTGTCTAGGAGATAGTTTTTAAATATTTAATTTAGTTAGTATTTGATTATTTTCAATATTTTACTAATGAATTTAAATTTTTTCAAGTGGAATGTTCGTATTCAGTGTCTATTTTAGACAAATCAATGGTTGTTTTCTAAGTTTGGGGGCTTTTTAGATTGATTTTTGATCTTCTAATTATAATTAATAATGATAAATTATAGTCAATTAGATGTTATTATCTTCAAATCAAGAAATAATATACAAACAATTAAGGTCGAAAAAAAGTGTAATTGTTTCCAAATCAATCAATGTTTACATTAATAAGGGTTAATTGCAACAATAATGGTCAATTGAATGTTAGTATCCCTGAATCAATAATAATAAAACAATAATGGTAAATTGGGTGGTGCAACTATTCACTAATCGACCAAATTTTCTACTAATAATGGCTAATTAAAGCTAATAACAACTAATTAAGGTTAATAAAGAGTTCGATCAAGTTTAAATTGACTAATGCTTACACTAATAAGAGGTAATTAAGACCAATAATGAACAATGAGGGTTAATTATGTTTGATTAAGCTCAAATTGATCAAAGTATAAACTAAGAAAAGATAATTTCAATCAATAGCAACCAATCAAAGTTAATAAGGGTGAGATTATCTTGAAATATTGTAACTCTTATACTAACAAGCGCTAATTCTAACCAATAAAGACAAATTAAGATCAATCAAAAGTGTGATTACCCCCATACACACCATATTTTGTACTAAAAAGACTTATTGTGATTAGTAATGATCAATTACAATTGAGAGGTTGTAATTAACGCCAAATCCACCAACTCTTATACCAACAATGACTAATTATGATCAATAATGACCAATTAAGGTCAATGAATAGTGTGATTGTCTCCAAATTAACTAATATTTGCTCTAATAAGGGTTAATTACAACCAATAAAAATCATTTGGGTATATAATTATCATAGATATGAAAGCCAATTGGGGCTATGCACATACATTGACCCATCTTTATCATTATTGGTGTTCTTAGGTCATTATTAGACCAATTTTGACAAACTAAGGCATTAATTAGGAATAAATGAAGCAATGAAGGATAATTTGGGACTGTTTTCACATAAATGAGCCCCATTTTGTCATTGACATTCATAAATCATTATCGGACCAAATTTAACAAGTAAAGGCCCCAATTAGATGTGATTAATGAAATAAATGTCGATTTATGTTACATGCAAACAATTGATCTCTAATTTTTAATTTTTGTGTTTGTAGATAGTTATTAGAAAATATTTGACAAACAAAAGCCCTGATTAGTAGATTTTAAAGAAATAAAGGTAATTATGGGTTATTCACATACTAATAACTAATTGTAGACACTTAATTTTGATACATTTATAGTTATAATGTTATTATCATGTCTTCATATATATGGATTGATTATGCACATTAGACTCTCATTGTAACACTTCTCATTCACATTTGACCTTGAATAGCTTTTCAATAATATATTTTACTCATGAACATAATTAAATTTATCATTTACTTGCCTTAGAATACTCACCATTATTTTAAACTCATCAATCTATGTTTCCTAAGCTTAGATCGCCTTGATTGGAATTAGAATAATATGACAATGGCCTAACCATTGTTGAACCATCCTAATTCTGGTCATGTCAATTATAGGTTCTTTTTTATATTTCACCGTGTTTCCTTGTGCCATGATTTTTGACTTTCCTACTTCCAAATTATTGGCTTACACATGAATAAGGTCCTAATTTTAATTTTAAATGCCTATATATACACATGTACCATAATATATTTTCATCAAGTTTTGTCAAGTACCATAGAGCTATAATTATCACATCATTTTTCACTATGCCCTTGATTCCATTCTCTATATATTGAAGGCTTCTTGGTGTATACTTGTACCTAAAGAAGGATATTTTCGTTAGTGAAAGAACATATATATTTCACCATAGTTGCATCTTACATCTCATATCATAGGGATAAGGGATGGGAGTACTATATAAAATGATTTATTGTTGACATGCATGAGTATCAATTTTTAATCTTATAAAAAAAACTTGACCAAAATGTAGGAAAGGACCTAACTAAAGTAGGCTCCTTGAAACAAACCCCAAATTTTCATTTCTCTCTAGGTATTCTTGATGTGGATTAGAGCTAAATCAAATGAGAAATAATTCTGACATTTTCGTGCATCAATTTACAATCTAAGAGAAGTTTTTAGGCATCATTTGTTGACAAAAGGATTCTTAAACTTCATATTGATTAGAGCTACACAACCACTATTGGAACATAACTACCACAACTACAATATGATTTCCTTTGTAGAGAGGTCCAATATTACTTTTCCACTAGTAGAGGGGTTTAATTCTATTCACTTCATCATATGGCATTGTGATACTAATAAGCTAGTGAAGTCCATCTCACTACTTACACCAAATCAACAATGTGAGATTGAGTTATCACAAATATGACCACAAATTCATACAGACTATTTCTTATTAGCAATCATATACATGCTAAGAATAGAAATAATCATAATTGCATACATGAAGTCCATCAAATGTATGAATAAATCTCCACAACACATATATAAGAAAAATAACATCCATAGCTTATACCATTCGGGTACATTATATGTCTAAATTGAGATTATCTAATTATTATAAGTAATTTTCAAATAAGACATTCTATGACACCCATAATATCATAGTTCACAATTACTCAAATATAAACAATCAGTCACAACATCAAGAGACATCTTTTATGAAGTCCAAATTTTACGTCTTCTTTCTACTTGTATGTCTTTTATTATTATTTAGGGGTTGTATTCATTATACATGGCTGGTGTCCTAATCTTTCAAAGACTAGACTTAGTTATAATAATCACTAGTTTAATAAAATCACATTTAAGAACACCAATACCTATTGTATAGGTATTTTCACTTGTTCATGTTCATACAGACAGTTTCACACCAATATATTAAACATGGTTTCATTATCACTCTACAGAAATCATAATATACATTCAAGAATATCTCATATGAAGTATTATATTGACACCTAGATTACTTTACTTTCGATAGGAGTTAAATATTTAAATGAGATAGGGTGTATCAATAGATATTTTATACAAAACCTTGCCATATATGTATGATAAACAGTTCCCCACATATATATATATATACATATATATGAAGTATAGAGGGTTCCACGTGATACATATATCCAGCCTAGGATATTTTAGAAAGTCATTACATAAGATATTTTGGTTTTAACCAGCGGTTTTAAGTCTTTAGCCAAGTGTAGAAAAGAATTAACTACATTCTTATATCCCGTCCCTTTCATTTAGTTTCTTTTACCAAGTTAAGTTTGGGACATGTAAAACTATGCTAATCCTTCTCTTAATAAAAAGGCGTCTAAAAAAATTTGGTTTTAATTAAAGCATAAAAAATATTTTTTATGTCCACGGCCCTCACTGTTTAACTTGCCAAAACCAGACGTAATGTACTCAAGTTAATATGGAAGATCTAATTTAAAATCACCCCAATATTTATAGAGTTTGGTATAAAACCAATCAAACATTTTTACAGTCTACAGTTTACCACGTGTAAATTGATCATACTAGATCATATACATATATTATAAAATCACCCCACTATATTATATTAGATCGCTCAGCTCAAAAAATCGATAATATATATAAAATGAAATTTTGTGAAAAGTTAATCATGATAGATGTAGAAATTGTCAAATTTATAATGTAACTTGTGTTTGTCATTTTTATATGGCTTTGGCTCATTCATGTGTAATATCGTACAACAAAAGTCTCCATAATGGTCGATAAGTGACTAAAATCTCAAAAAATTACAAAGCCAATTGGTTTAAGCCCTCCCACAGCACGTGGAGTAGCCATAAACCAATGGCGTGGAATTTTGTTGATCCAAGCTCGAGTAACTAAGTTCCTCAGCAAAGTGCCTTAGTAGTAGACATCAATGTTAAATTGACTTAGATTATTCTAGATAAAAATCTCAGTAAATCAAATTAAATATATAATATTATTATATGCGTCAAACCAGAATATATTGTTGCAATTTCTCTATGTTTAAATATATGCATCAATTATTTTGATAAACAGGTAAATATCATTATATAAGTATCTTCTTTGGTCGCATTGATTTTATATCATGACACCTAGTTATAAATGGATGATATATATGTTTGTATTGTTTTCTATTTATACCTATATATTAGTAGGCACTATTGGTATATAAATATATGCAATTTACTAAAATCTAAAATATTCAATTCTTAAATATTTACTTCCCTTAACTATGGAAATTGGTCTCTAAGTTGCATCGCCACATACATAAAAACAATAAGAGAAATATTCACATGAAATAACCAAAATTTTAGTACAATGCTTACCTGTTTATGTGCTACGATATTTCTTTTATCTTTTCCTCCCCTTTGGTTCCAGTTGCACCTTTTTTTTCCCTCTCTACCACATAGCATGGTATGCCCCTTCCACTTGTTTAAATATATTATTATTATTTATTAATTCTCCTTACATGAAAAAGGAGCATACTTTTTTGCTTTAAAAGTCACTCTCTTTTTTTAAGCTATTGTGCATCTTGCCTATTTTAACCCCCTTTTTCTAAGTATGACATTCTTTTTATTTATTCTATTTTAAGCCAATCTTTTTTTTTTCTTTTCTAAATTTAATCCTTTCTCTTTTTTTATCTTATTCTTTTTTTTTCATTTCTCATTTTTATATTTCTCAAATTATCTCAATAATAAATGACTTACTTAATTAGCCATATTAATTTAATGAAAACACCAAAATTATAAATATATAAAATTAATTCCATATCATTGTTATACTAGATTAATCATGCGTAATATACTATTTAAATGCAATGGTATAAAATATACTATGCTAACCACTTAATTATACATCTAATATGTCTTAATAATGTGGTGTGTACAGGGTTCTAGCTGGTTTCTCTGTCGTCCTCCAACATTTTCATCTACATCACCCTCTCTAATGATGTTTTTCCTCTGTCACACTTTTAGAGTTGAGTTTTCCTACGTCAAACTCACAAAAATTAGGTGGTTAGACCATAATGACATGGTATATATTCATCATAACATATAACTGAAATAATAAATCAACATGATCATAATATAAAAATGTACTACAACTAACTCATAACAATATAACTGAAGCAATATTCAACTATCCCACAGCAATATATATCTCAAGGCTTAGTTAAAAATAACCAGATCACATAGGTTAACTATAAATATCCATAGATAATCTAATAGTTTTCTTGGTGAGGTATCGTGATGTAACATCCTTCCCCTGTAAAGCTAGTCATCGCCTTGGATGACTCTTACTCAAACATAAGTTCTGAATTAAAAATATTGTTTAACTAAAAATAACATAATATAACAGTATTTAATCAAGGAAATAAATGTGGAAATACCTTGAAAAATTCGTCATAGTCCTCCCAAGTTGCACTATCCTCAAAGTATTGGTCCCACTAGACCTTGCACTGAGACATCTCTCTATTTTGCAAACAAAGTTTGTGTGTGTCAATTACCCTAATTGGTTCTACCATGACCACCTCAGGATACAGAACTTACAAAGCATTTCAATCCAACACATGCATAGGATCAACGATATGCTTCTTAAGATAAGAAACATGGAAGACATTATGTAATAGAGCTAGGTCTAGTGGTAATGCAAACTTATATGCTATAGGATTGACCACTTATAACACCTCAAAGGGTCCCACATATCTTAGTTATAGTTTCACTGAATTTTTGAATTTAATCAAGCTCTTCTACAACTTAACCTATAAGAATACTTTATCACCTATAGAAAACTACCTATTTGCTTGATTAACTTGACTTGTTCTTTAATTTTTGAAAGCATCTCAGGTCCAAACACTACCATGTCCTCTAACCTATCTCAATTGATGGGTGTCTTGCACCTTCTTCCATAAAGTTCCTCAAATGGTGTCATCTTCAACATTGATTGGTATGAGTTTTTATATCCACACTCAAATAATAGAATATAATCTTCCCACTTATATTGTTGATCCATGCAATATATATAAAGAAGATCCTCTAACACATGATTAACTTTCTCAGTCTATCTGCTAGTCTCTGGGTGATATTCTATACTAAAATTTAGCTACATATCCAAAGTTGAATTCAAAGTCATCCAAAACCTCTAAGTCATCTCTGGATCACAATCCAAAATGATTTTCTCTAGAAAACCATACAACCTATACACTTCCTTTATGAACCTCTTCACAAGGGTAGGTGCATCATCTATTAAATTACCCAGAATAAAATGATCCACCTTGGTTAGTTTTTCAACAACTACTAAGATCATATCATGCCTATTTCATGATATCAGTAAACCTTGGACAAAGTCCATGATGATCACCTACCACTTCCATTCTAGTATATTATCTAAATATAACAATCTAGTTGGGTGCACATGCTCAACTTTCACTCATTGACATTTCAAACAATGTGACACATAGTATACTACATCTTTCTCAATTTTTTTATAAAAATATAGTGGTCTAAGCTCTGTCATGATCTTGGTTACTCCTATATGTCTTGAATATGGGGCATTGTGCAATTCCTTTAACACTATGAGTTGTAGATTCTCTCGATTTGGCACATACATTCTTCGATTGTAACATAAGAGACCATTAATCTACAAACTTAATCCTTTGTACCGAGGATTCTAAGAATTTATAGACAATGTTTTTTTGACTTGATCATAAAATTCATCTCCTGGTGAGAAGTCAATCACCTGAACCCTAAAAGTACTCCTAATCGTAACTATAGATGTTATGTACCTTCTGTGACTAAGGGCATCAACTACTCTATTCTCCTTACCTTTGATATAACTGATGTCAAAATCATAATTAGATAAAAACTCAAGCCAACATCTCTAATGAGCATTCAAAGTTTTTTGGGTGAAAATATACTTGAGTCCCAAGTTATCTATCTTGAGCTCAAATGATTTTCATAACATATAATGTTGCCAGACTTGAAAGGCATGCATAATTACTACAAGTTCCAGGTCATGTGGGGCATAGTTAATCTCATAAGGTTTTAGCTTCCTTGATTCATAAGCCACCACCATACCATTTTGCATAAGGACTCCTCCTAGTCCATCCCTTGATGTGTCTGGTGACCACTGAAAATTGACCGTTGGGGTTCAAAGCTCTCAACACTGGTGCTGATGTAAGCATTATTTTCAATTCTTGGAAATCTACTACGTATTTATTTGACCAAATAATTTTTTGGTTCTTCTATTATAAAGAAGCAATTGGATTAACTATCTTAGAAAATTTTAGAATGAATTTCTTGTAATACTTAGTTAACTCCATGAAGCTTCGTGCCTCTGTTATACTCAAATTTTGCCTTTTATTCCTCAAGAAGAAAGAGTAAAACTGAACATAAGGGTAAGGTTGGTAGAATTTGGGTTTGGTTTGGACTCCATGATCCAGACGGTTGTGAGAGCTCCTCTTTGGCTTAGAAGGATGACGTCACTACATAATAAATAGACTAAAAAAAAGTTGTGTTAGATAGGTAGGAAGGTGGATTGTCTAGCAAGCTAGATCCAAGAAGTACATGACTTACTTGGAGGTTGTCAATCCACCTTTAAAAACAAGTTAATGCTAATAAAAGAAGGTTGCATTACAAATAAATGAAAGTACTTAATTTAGGTGAAATAAATACTATTCAAAATAAATGCTTAGATTAAAAAGATAACATTAAGGTGAATGCCAAACTATCAAAATATGGTTAGGTATGGTCAAGTTATTTCTAGTCTATATTGTGATAAAATTCAAGAAAATAGGGTTTTGATTGAGGTTGAGAAGTGGTTTTTGCTAGCTAATTTTGGGTGTTTAGTTTTACACAATGACCATCGGTAGTCAAGGTGATCATTGATGGTCAAGGTAATCATTGATGGTTAGGGTGATCATCGACGGTTAGGGTGATCATCAATAGTTACTATTAGATCTAGTTTGGGTCAAAAAGGTTGCTTGGTTGAGGTTAAAAAATGGTTTTGAAAGGTGTGTTTGGTCAAATATTGGTTGTGAGGTAGAGGGTAAGGTTCAGAGGTGGTTGGTTCAAGAGTTAGTCATTTAGATGACTAAAAAGAGGTTATGGGTGGATGGGTGCAATTTCTAAACTACATAATTGAAACTTGAAACAAAAAATAATATACTTAGCTCATGGTTTGATAGTTGATGGTTAATGGCTTGGAAAAGTTATGGATCTTGCTAAAGATGATTGTTGATGAAGAGATACCTGCACAAGAAGTTGATGATTGATCTTGATCTTTTTTATCTCTCCTACTCTTGCCTCCTGATGATTTACTTACCTCCTCTCTTTCTCTCTCAAGTTATCATTTTTTATAAGAAGGAAGGAGAGGTGTAATAATATGTTAACAAGGGGTCCAATTTGCTATCTAAATATAACTCATGCATGTATTAGTTTGCACACAAATTAGAAGAGATAATTATAAAAAAGCAAGTTGGAGTTGAAGGGTCAGTTAAATTGTTCAGGTGGTTAAACCTGACCATTAATGGTTAAGGTGATCATCAACAGTCAATAGGGCCAAGGTAGAAAGGTTAAGGTTGGGTTAGATAGGTGGGTTTAGTCAGTAGGTCAAACTGACTGGGTTCAGGTGGGTTAGGATTGGTTAGGGGTCAAAAGGTTAAGGTTGGGCCCAAGGGTGTCTTAAGGTGGTCCAGGGGAGTTGTGACATTCAAAATTGTGGTGTGCAGATTTCCATTGTCTATATTTTGGCCCTTTTTGCTATACAGCTTTGAATTAATAAGCTGTAAAATAAAAATTGAGTATTGGTCGAAGGTCTGGTTTCCCTAAGTATGGGAGGAGGTGTTCCCCCTCAAAGCAAGAGTTAATGAGGTAAAATAGAATTGGTTGTGGGTTTGATAAAGTAGATGAAGGTGATGACAAAGGTGGACACCATGAAGGTGGGTGATAGGCTAGGCATTGAAGCACAAACAAGCACACAAAGTGTGACAAAAAGTGCGATAGCCAATATTGTGTATAAACTAGGTTGTTATAGTTGGTAAAAATAAAGGTCAGTACTATAAGGACAAGTGACAAGTGGATTGCATAACCACATTTAGGCATGGTAGTTGGGTATAGTCATAAATGCAAGTCTCCTAAGTGATGTCTATGTTTTGATGGGTATCCAAGGCAGGAAGTACTCCTAGTGAAAACACAAATTGGTAAAGTGTCATAGGTTTCCAAGGTAGGAAGTGCTCCCAAAAAGACACAAGTGGGTCTAGTATGTGCAAGGTAATGCAAGTTTAAAAAGGTGGTCAACATGGCAATTATTGTCATTATGATCAAAAGGAATAGGTAAAAGTCATCGTAAAATGTGTGCTAGTTAGGTTGAAATGGACCAACGATGAGATGATGAGGTGGTCAGGGTGGGTGGAGAAGGTAGTTTCCATGGGTGGTTGAAAGGTTGGTGGAGAAAGGTGATCTCCAATGGTTAGTTTAGGTAATGGTTCTGGTTGGTGGATAAAGGTGATCTCCAATGGTTAGTTTGTAGAGAAAGGTAATCTCCAATGGTTGGTGGTGTTCAAATTGGTTGCCCAGTTTGAGGTACCACTTGGTTTGGTAAAAAGGTGCCCCATTTCTTGGTGAAAGGGTGAAAAGTGAGAAGTTGGGGTGTTAATGACCCAAAAAAGGAAAACATACATCTTAATAAGGTTGTCATGAAAGTAGTAGGATAAATGCTCCAATTGGAAAAGACCATAATAGCAAGATGGGTGGGCTTATGAACATAAACCCTTCATGCTTTGCTTAGTTGTTAGGTTGATGGTTAAAGAGGTAGCTCGATCATGAAGTGTCAAGTAAGCTCAAAATCCCTTGATTTGCTAGAGGGTAAAAAGGGAGATGGGTGAAAGTATGACCTTCTTATGGGGATATCTAGCCCCTTCCATACTTTATACTAGGTGTAGACTGATCGATGAAGGAAGTCTACTAATGCTATTATGAAAGTTGATTATGGCTTTTTGGGGATTTCTTTGATCTTTTTTTTTAGGGTCTTCTGATTGCTTTTTTTTATGGTGGTAAGAATTTAATCAATACAAGAAGCTTTCAGGTGATTATTAGCTTGACAAAGTTGACTTAGCCATCCTTCAAGGAGTGGTCTAATCTTTAGATTTGTACATGTTAATAGTTGCCCTTAGAAGGAGTGGTCTATATTTTAAAGCAATGTTTGATTGGTACGGGTAGCCATCCTTCAAGGAAGCAGTGTGCAATGCTAGAGATGTGACCCAAGTGATATTTGGTATCCCAAATGGATTTATGTTGGTTTAGACATGGATGAGTCTATATAGGCATAAGGCTTTCTTTTATGGGGGTGAAACCATAGCACAAGAAGGTTTATGATGGGTAAAAGAAGTTTACGTGACAACGACCATGGGAATTTATCCTATAAAGTGTGGAAAGTACCATGAGAATCATGCCATGGGTAGAGTTGGGGTACCCATTGTTAAGATTAGGCTAAAAGGTTGTGATGAATAATCACATGATCCTATTTTTAGTCTGTTGTCCTTAAATATAAGGAAATGAAGGTGGTATGACAAGGGATGAGCTTAAGTTAGACACAAGATGGCTTAGGAACTTATTTTTAACAAAAGAACATATAAGAGAGCAAAGCATTGAGGGATTTAGGCTCAGACATATCCCAGATCCATACTTACGCATGAATGGTTTGGCCCAATCAGGGCTAAAGATGTCCCTTAGTTAATTTTTGACACTTGAAAAGACATGGAAAAGATGTTGGAGTGACAATGGTTAAGTAGGCAGAATAGAAAAAATGATTCCATTTGTCTCCACAAAGTTGGTTAGGTGATGGTTCTAGACTTTGTTTGGATTGCAATGGTGGTTGGTTTTTAGTTTGGTTAGGTAGGTTTAGGTGTTGGTTTGGTCATTCGTTAAAGTTTGGGTTATTGCTTGGTCAAATATTTGGAGGAAAAATTCTCCCAAATACTCTTTCCATGAATGTTAAGGTGGAAAAATATTCCCAGGTAAAAACGTGGGTTAGTAAAAAGGGTTTAGGAAGGATGAAGATGACTTAATTTTCCTCCCAAGGGCTTTTAGTTGTTAGTTTGGGGTTCAAGTTGTGGGTGGTGGTTCAAGCGGGATCGTCATTATGGTGATATGGTGAGGGAAACATTGTTGGGTCAGATTTAGGTAGGTTTGAGGTCTAGAAATGATGTTGGGAAAGTCATCCTGAAATAGAGGTGGGATGGACAAGAGTGTCGAATTGTCTCAATGAGGGAGTTTAGGTGAGATATGGGTAGCTTGGATAAAAGGGTATCCAAGATTTAAGAAATCTCGAATGAAGGGTTGATTTTGGTTTATGTTGATAGATAAGTTACTTATGGTTGGATTAAAAGTTGGGTTGATCATGGTTGATTGATTTGGTTTAGAGGTTGGTTTGATTTGTTGGGGGAGGTAGGATGGGTGGTTGATTCAATTTGTTGGTTGGGTTTTCTTGTTTGTTTGGTTTGTTTGGTAAGGTATGGTGACAAAGATTTGACCTTATTCAAAAGGCAATCGAATCAAAGACAATGTCATAAGGTAGATGCAAACTAGTAGATTATAGAGGAATTGAATGGGTTTGATTTTAGTTGAGGTTGGGTTGGATTTAGTTATAGGTGAGGTGTTTTGAGATTGTGTTGGCTTCATTAAAAGGGGAAGTGGAAGAGGTGGGTTGGTTTCCTTAATGATGGTTTTAAAAGAAAGTTGAGAAGGCCCTTCTTGGTCAACAAGTGCATGGTTTAAGGTTGATTCTTCCTTAGTGATGAACTCAAAAGGAAGTTTAAAAGGGTGCACTTAGTTAATAAATAGGTTGGTTGGGGTTTCGATTATGGTTTCCCTATTCATAAATGCACTAAGGACCAAATCTAATGAAGGGACCTCATTGTGCTAAGGGCTTTGATTATGGATTTGCACAATAATAGGTGCAAAAAGAGGTTTGATGATTGATTGATTGAAGACATTCAAGGCTAGGTTTGGGGGAACATAAAAAATATCATTTGGAACCTTCTTTTGATCGATAAGGTTTTGGATAAACATCTTAAAAGACCCACATCTATCTACCACATGTCTATTTTTATGATGATATGTACAAAACTAATTTTATATGAATCAAATGGGTTTTGAAAGAGAAGCATTGATAGGTTTGATTTGAGGGAGTCTAATGACAGAAGCCCTTAAAATTTTGTCAAGGATTGAGGCATATGATTCCCATAATAGGGTATAATGCCTAAGAAGAGGGTGCACCAATGGCTCTTGAGGTTGCGAGCTAATTTGTTGGTTTGGTGAAGTTGGTTGGTTGAATAAGTTGGATTGAATCAACAAGTTTGAGTGATTTGATGGGTTGGGTATGCTTGATAAGGTTGGTAGGTTGGAAAAATTTGGTTGATAGTTATTGGTTTGATTTGGTGAGGTTGATTGGTTTAATAAGATTGGTGGGTTCAAAAAGTTTGGTTGGTTGGATAAGGTAGGTTTGTTTGATAAGTTAGGTAAGGTTGAGGTATTTGATAGATTTGACATGGTTGATATGGTGGGTAGGTTCAATATGATATGGTGGTTTGAAAATTTTGGTTGGTTCAATATGGTAGGTTGATAGTTATTGGTTGGATTTGATGAGGTTGATAAGGTTGAAAAGGTGGGTAAGGTAGTTTGGATTGTAAGTTTGATAACATTAGTAAGGGTGATAATATTGATTGGTTAAAAAAAATTATTTGATAGTTATCGGTTGGATGATTGTTGGTTTAATTTGATGAGGTTGATAAAGTAGGCTGATAGTGATTTGTTTGATAGTGGTTGGGTTGATAGTTGTTGGGTTGATAGTTATTGGTGGTATGACTAGGGGGATAAACCAAGTCTTGGTTTTAAGATAAATAATATTGCCACAAAATAAGTATAGGTAATTCATATGATGGTTGAGGTAGGTAATCAAAAGTTTGATATGGTTGAGGTAATTGATATGGGGGTTGGGATAGGTAACCCAAATATTGGTGAGGTTGAGATAGTTGAGGTGGGTTATGGCAATGGTCTAATAAGGGTTGAAAGGTTATAGGTTAGTTGAGGTGATGATCAAGTGGTTATTGAAAGCTTGTCAATTGGTTGTAGTTGAGGTTGAATTGATTGCAGGCAAGGTTAAGTCGGTTATAAGTGAGGTTGGATTGATTATAGGTGAGGTTAGGTTGATTGTAGGTGAGGTTGGGTTGGCTATAGGTAAGGTTAGGTTGGTTATAGGTAAGGTTGGGGGTATAAATGGCTCTTGATGCAAGGTGACTTTCTAAGGCAAGAGGGTTGTCTTCTAGGAGCCTAACAAAGTTAGTATCTGCTGGAGAAACTATAGGAGGGCTCTCCATTGAATAAGGCAGTGGAAATGAGGTGGATGAAATCAAAATGGTAGAAGGTTTCTAAGGGAAGTTAGATTCCTCACAACTCAATTAAAGAGAAGACAAGAAAAAATCAAAGAAGATAAAACATACACTAAAGCATGTTAAATCCTAAGGTTCTTTTTAATCTCTTTTGTGGCTTATGCCTTAAGCTTGAATTGTGTGACTCAACTTGATTCATAGAGTAGGTACTAGCAAATAAGTCTATGGTTGGTTTTAGGTTGTTCAGGATCTCAAAAAGAATCTGTATTGGGAATCAATACATGGGTTGTTATTGGGGCCCATCCCCTCAGTTCACATATCATAGTGATAAGGGTGTCGGGTGCTTAGCCAATATATACTAATTTCCAAAGTTTATACTTTCAAAGAGTTGTCCAGAATTGAATATATAAGATCGGTAATTGTAGAGAAAACACACACAACTATTGAATCAAGAAATCTAAAAGAGAGCAAAAACTGAACATGATGTATTCACTAATGGAGATGAACTACTTATACAAAGAGATGAAGTTCACAACTCTCATAGCTCTCAAAGTTGTCACAATTCACAACTAAAAATCTCAATGAATCCATGCTCATTAAATGAAGAATACAAAGAAAGAGAGGTATTTATAGGTTGGAAAGATAGTGAAACCCACATTCTAGTGAATGTGGTACTAATCTTCCTAAATGACCTCTAGATCCCTAAGCAAGTTAATGTAGCCATGTATCCAAAACTTGTAGGAAAAAGGCCCACACCAACACCCCCCCATAAGCATATCTTAGGTAGGCGATGATACAAAAAATGGGTCTCAGTAACAAGGTCTGATGAGGTACCCATGTATAATGAAATCTCTCATAAAGTAAAGAAAAGGAGAAAACCCAATGTGAAAAAAACTCCCTCCCAAAAGAGAGACATAAAAGAAGAAGAAGGGACTAAAAGACCCCCTAGAAGAAGATGTTGAAGAAATCAATACTCCAAGTACAACTTGTAAGATAATGAAAGTCAATGACGAGATCCTCTACATGAAGACTATAGAAGTTTCATCCACATTGAACAATGTTTCTTCCCTTTGGTAAAGGAAGAACCTGATGTGTCTACTGAAAGTATACCCATTCCACAATGGAAGATGAAGGCAACAATATGAAGATCTCTGAATATGGTCCAAATCATATATGTGGTATAGTTCTAGCAAGAATGTGCACATAATCTAAAAGTAATACCACTAAAGTGAACCAATTAGAAGAATGACATGGAACATTCACTAAAAGAATGTCCATATGAAGAGTGGAGCATGACTCACCAACTAAAGAAAGTAATTCCATAGGAAGAGATGATTCATCGATGATCACAATAGGTGTACTCATATTGTAAATAGTGGAGTCCTTCAAAGTGCAAGACTGTGAAGGCTCTGAAAGAGTAATAATTAGCATAGGAATCAAAGTAGAATCTATAATGAGATAACTAAGGCCTGGTAAAATCTCATCATATAGTGGGGGATTGATATAAGGAAGATCATTTTCCACCATAGATATGTTATCACAAGAAATAAAATCAAGAGGTGAGAGTATAACTGTCTCTGAAGAGATGATAGATAATGGAGGAGGTGTGATGTAGGTCTCAGCTAGATATTCGAAAAGGGATTGTAGATTGCTCCAAATAGTGCATGGATACTCTGTATGTTCTACATGGAAATGAATATCCATGGAAACATGCATTAATAGAGTGGCAAGAACCTTGTCACGGGTATTAGCCCACTTATTAAACCAAACAGGATCAGTGGGTGCAAGAATATGTCCATATAAAAATGGAATATGATTCTTGCGTGTGATCAAGTGTTCCATATAATCATGCCATGAAGAATAATTATCCTTCCCAATAAGGATCATTGGAGATCAAACAAATTTCCTCAATAGGGATCTCTCAAGTAGAGTCAACATGACCACAATAGAGAGTAAAAGTACACACTCTAGAAATGGACTTCAAACAACACTGAAAATGAGTCCAATCAAATGAGAGAAATTAGTACACAAGTGATAATGCATGCTCAAATGGACATTAGGATCTGATGATAATGCATCCAAGAATACAAGAACAATCTGTGAAAGTAGTCACTAAATGAGCACAGGTAATAATTACAATTCACAACTCTTAAAGCTATCATAGCTCACAACTAAGAAGCTCAATGAATCAAGGCTCACTGAATGAATAATATAAAGGGAGAGAGGTATTTATAGGCTGGATAACTAGTGAAACCCTACATTCTAGTGAATGTGGTACTAATCTTTCTAAATGACCTCTATATCCCTAAGCAAGCTAATGTAGCCATGTAGCCAAAACTTATAAGAAAAAGGCCTACACCAACATACTCAACCAAAGAGTTGATTTGGTTCTCCCCTTGGTAATGACCTCCAAGTATGACTATCAAGAAAGGGTAAGGTGACTGCTAGGTGATGAAATCCTAGTTGGGCCTTGTCTCAAGTTTGTTTGATGTTTAATTGATGAAGGTGGTTTGGTTTAGTGTGTGCAATAAAAAGTGATGATATGATAGTATTACTTTGCTTTAAGTTAAACTCGTGAGCTAAACTTATAATTAATTAATGTTTGCACTTAATTTTAATCCCAAAATAAACCTTGATGTTGTTTATAAGTATAAAATAGAGAGAGAAGCATATATATGCAAATAAAATAAACTCAAGTAAAGACACAAGGGTCCCATTGGTCATGCCATAATGTTATACTCAAAATTTTCCTTTTATTCCTCAAGAAAAAAGTGTAAAACTGAAAAGAAGGGTAAGGTTGGTAGAACCTGGGTTTAGTTTGCGTTCCATGATCCAGACAGTTGTGAGAGCTCCTCTTTAGCTTGGGAGGATGACCTGCATAAGAAAAAGACCAAAAAAAGGTTGTGTTAGTTAGGTAAGAAGGTGGATTACCTAGAAAGATATATCCAAGAAGTATATAACTTACATAGAGGCTGTCAATCCACCTTTAGAAACAAGTTAATGCTGATAAAAGAAGGTTGCATAATAGATAAATGAAAGTACTTAATTTAGTTGAAATAAATACTATTCAAAATAAATGCTTAGTTTAACAAGATAATATTAAGGTGAGTGTCAAACTATCAAAATATGGTTTAGGTATGGTCAGGTTGTTTCTAGTCTGTATTGTGACAGTTGTCACAGTGACCATCGATGGTCTAGGTGATCATCGACAGTCAGGGTAACCATCGACGGTTAGGGTGATCATCAATGATCAGGGTGATCATCAACAGTCAGGGTGATCATCGATGGTTAGGGTGATCATTGATAGTTACTGTCGATTCTAGTTTGGGTCAAGAAGGTTGATTGGTTGAGGTTGTAGAATGGTTATAAAAGGTGGGTTTGGGTCAGATACTGGTTTCTAGGTAGAGGGTAAGGTTTAGAGGTGGTTGGTCCAAGGGTTAGTCATTCATATATTGGATTATAAGGGGATTGATCTATTTTAACTTGTGGTCAAGATAGTCAACACTACCATCTAGAACATTCCTAAGCTTATATCACTCAGATTTATAGTCTCAAGCACATTCAAAGCACTCAGGTCTATAATCATAATATCTTCAATTTCACTTGTACCAACACTTAGATGTATATAACTACATCAAGATTTATCCTTCTTTAGAGTATTGGTATGTAGGCAACTCTCATCACAATGGGGTGTTAAGGATGTCCAACCTACCCCACTAACAAACACACTTTTCTAATCGTATCAACTAATTACCCCAGAAACATGGAACATTAGGGTTTATTCATAAAATTAGTCAAAATATATCATCTACAAGGTTTTAGAACTCTTGTGCATAAGAACAGGCATGATAGACCCAGACACAAGTACACCCATAAATTTGAAATAGTTCTGCACAAAGGACACTACTATCAAAATAAGGACACTATCACTACATGGTGATAATATTCAATTAGGGCACTAATATATAGAATGGGTTTTGACACTTGGATCATATTTAAAACACTCAAACTAGCCTTTGCCTCAATTTTCATCCTCCAAATCATACACTATGCATATATGAGAATTGACTATCATATTCCATCATATGTGTCATTTGGAAGGATTGGATTGTTAGATCATGCTTCGTAAGAAGGTTTCCAAACTCATTTAACTATTAATAACATCATCATGACCATGCTTAGGACCTTTATACACCATGGCTGTAGATGAAAACCTATAGGAAGTTGACTGTGTGAAATATACTTGATTGCAACTTCATGAATGTAACCATTGGAATTGAATCTTGCAAGGAGGGAGATTAATATTAATTTAAAATAATGATATATATATCCTCACATTGATTTGTAACCATTTCAGAGAAAGAAACCTTCTGAAAGTAGTGCAACCTAACTGCTAGTCCAATAGTGACATCAACCTATAACTTGAACTGTTTGACTTATGAAATAAAATCCAAACATTCAAACCAATATGGAAAACATGAAATGAGAAATTCCACATCTTGTAGAATCAAATTGAACAATTAGATTGTATGGACCTACTCATACATAGGCAAAACCTTCAAGGTGTGGGGATTAGCAACCAAAATAAGATAGTCCACTTCTTAAGGATGGCTCATAAAGTATAGGGAACCATTATTCTAAATCCAAACATGAAAATGAATTAGACCATGTGTAATATCCACCACCAAGAGCATTTTACTTGTAAGTCCTCCTACTAGTCATACCATCAAAAGACCGGTTGATCAGTTTTGATTACCTAGTAGAGCGATGGAGAAAAAAATGGTTTTGGCCCATTTTGGGCACTTGAAAAGAATATAAAGCATGTAAATGGAGTTAGAGAAGCCGAAAGGTCACTACATAAGATTATCCCATGTGCCACTCTTCCCCATAGGTCGTACAACTGTAGAAACTCCTTATTTTCAGTTGTTTTCTTGATTTTCAGTTAGGAACCTACAAGTTTCAATTAATCTTGACATTCCTGACAAGGAATTTGACATATTTTATGTTGGAAGGAATTTTAGAACACATGGACACCTATTAAAATCATACCATTCTCATTTATGACCCATATATGACCCCTAAGTGACATCAAATGACATAAGGACTAAATGTGAACATGAACACGGCTAATATCACATTAAATCACATAAAAAATACTATGACATGCTAATAGACCCCTATAAAATTTTTGGATTATAGAGGGGTTGGCCTATTTTGACTTGTGGTCAAAATAGTCAACATTCTTGGTGATTTCCAGGGGTGGTATGCTTGCTATGCCTAAGACCAATAACCTTTTCTTATCCATTGGGCTACATAGTCACACACACAAATAATATATATATATATATATATATATATATATATATATATATATATATATATATATATATATATATATATATATATATATATATATATATATATATATATATATATATATATATATATCTTGGTGATTTCGAGGGGTGGTATGCTTGCTATGCCTAAAACCAATAACCTTTTCCTATCCATTGGGCTACATAGTCACACACACACACACACACCCACACACACATACACGACACTGAACTTGTATTTGTTAAAGACCAAAACACAATAAACAACAAAAATAAGACACAAAACAACACAACACACACTTGTGATTCATGAGCACTTATGTAACACACACACAAAAACAAAACTAACTAAACTCAAAAACAAATGAACTTGAAAGAAACACTTCCTCCTGGGTCAAAAGGGAAGTTTGAAACCTTTCTTGCTTTATGAAATGAAGGAATGAATGAGGCATGTTGGCTTTTGACCCTTGGCATTGATGCCTCCATCTTCTTCATGATGCTTGCCAACCTTGTTGGCATGGTGTTCAATGAAAATAAAGCAACTACAACTAGGTTAGCTATGGAAATGAACTCTTCTTGCATCCATATAGCCTCAACTTTCTCATAGGACTCCTCAACTACAACCTCCAGTGGTGGTTCAACAAGGCATACTTTCTTAGTTTCCATGGTGCTATCATTAAAATTAGGTTTCCTTTCAATTGTAAGTTATTCAAGCTCATCAAGGAGTTCCACATAGTCCATCCAATCTTGGTCATTGTCTTCCATGGAAAACTCTTTCTACACCTTCTCATGTACTTGGCCATCAACTTGGAAAAGTTCTTCAAGCTCTTAAAAGAGTTCCATTTATTATTGTCAATCATCCTTTTTCTCCTTGTTATCTAGAACCACCACCTCTTCATCTTTCTCTTCTTGATGTATTAGGTCATCAAGCTGATCTTCTTTATGTTCCAATGCATCTGAAGGTGATTCAATATCAAGTTGAGATATGGAGTACTCTTCAAGGACTACATTTTCTACCTTGGTCTCATGAGACACTTCTAGGACTATAAATTCTTGAGGATTATCTTGAAGTTCACCTTCATTCTTGATAGGACACTCAACTTCATGATTGAGATGATCATCAACAACCTCATGATAAAGTGTGTACTCCTTAGGGGAATAATATGAATCACTTAGCTGCTTAAAATCTTGGTTTTTGGCATGAAACTTTTGCCATAGGTTTTCTTCCTCATGAATATCATGTTCAAGAGCTATTTCAACATGGACAATAGATATAGGGTCTTTGATATCTTTATACTCATTCAAGAAGGTAGGGTTACTTTTATGTTCACCAAGGGGAGTCCTTATGGTGATATCCTCTTCATATTTACTCATGACATCTTCTTAATTAGCTATGACTTGAGTTCTTTCCTCTTGATTTTCTTCCCTCAAAATGGGTTCTTTTTCAAGAAGGGGTGAGGTGGAAGGTTGATGGATAGGCTCATGAGATGGAGATGGAGTGTGAGGTGTAGTAGAGAGCTTGTGACTAGATTTAGGGAATAAAACTTCACTAGTAAGCACATGGGGAAGTGATAATTTGGGCTGGTTAGAAAGAAAAGCACCTACTTCAATAGAAACTTCACCTTGCCAATAACCTCCTTGAGGCTCCCCAATAGAAACATGCTGATTTTCAATTTCCTTTTCTTCCCACATCTTTAGCCTATCTATTGAGCATTGGGAACACATATTTGCCAAGTGCATATGTTCTTTGATCTCCCATTGAGTTCCTTATAACTCTTCAACCATAGACAACACTTGCATACAACTTTGGGAAACATCTTTTAACACTTTCATCAGATGGTTAAAAAGCACATCAAACTCATCATTCTATGTTCTCATATTATCTTCATTAACTAGCAGCTCTGGATGAGTGCCAACAAATATTTGATATAATATGGGATTGATGCGGGAGGAGGGGGTAATGATGGGGATTAAGGTCAGATTTAACTTTTTATATTTGAACCTATAAGAATTCATGTCTTTATTTTTGATATCTTGATACATAATCCATGGAATCATCTGATTCCTCATAGAAAGACTCATAAGTATCCTCTTGAGGTTAATAGGCATCATGATATGGTTGGTGAGGGTCATGTTGGGGCTGATATGGAGGCATTTCTTGATAAGTTTCCTGATAGGGTTGTCCAACAACATGATGTCCATATGGAGAAGGAAATGGAACGACCATAGGACTACCATGGCTTATAGGATTGATAACTATTTTTATTGGACTGTTGAGGGGTATAATATGGTTTATAGCAAGGCTGATAGGGAGGTTCATAGTAGGGATATTCAACATAGTTATTCATATCAACCTCATAGGTCAAAGGACACAAGAACTGATAAAAAATTCAACAAAATATACTTGGGATGCCTACAATAAGAATATTTCATTCAGAGTCACCATTGGTGCTATCTTATTTGCTTCCAAAAGCTGATTACAGGAAAGACACACCAACAATCTTTCCACCCTCTTGGACCTTGGTCCCATCAGGCTTTCCAAAACTATTGTCACCAAATATTGCACACTAGAGGAGGGTGTTCAAGCCTCCTCAAGATTTGGGAAACATGGGAATACTTTTAGGTGCATGGGTTTACCTATAGTAGAAGTAGACCTCTAGGTTTAAGGGCTAGCTCCTTGAATATACCTTGAAATGCTTATCACATACTTAACTGATTGCTTGAGGGAAAAGAGATAGAAGTTTGCATGAAATGAAACTACTCTAAGGGGGTGATACACCATAAGGATTTCCACAAGACCATCATACTTCTATCATAATGAAACAAGACCTATGAACCAACTTCCAAGTCCTATGGGGTTCTAACATAATTGTTTCAACATAGAGATGATATGCATGAGCTAACACAAGGTAAGTGAACCAGAGGGAAAATTTCAAACTCTAAGGATAATTTTACACTTGGAATGATCCTAACACACTAGCTATACTCTATATGACCTGTTAGAATAAGAACTCTTGCATAAACATGAGAGGATAAAGAGAAATAAGGATAGAAGATTATCACTTAATATCACCATACATCACTTTGAACACATAAATAAATGTTCATGAACTCAAAAATAGACTTTAATTTATTGTTCAATGGTAAATTATAATGTCAAAACCAGTAGGGCTTCACCATACATGATGTGGTATTAGTCTCCAAGAGCCAAAATGGCTACTACTTATAGAATTAGAGAGAGATGATAAGAGAATGAAGTCCAAGAGTCACTAGAACATGTATTAAAATGATAATAGGAGTTACATCTATAGGAGAATGAAATATTTAATAGACCATGCAAGGTCTTATAGGACAAATGTCCCTTAAAGCATGAAACTCCTGAAATGTGGCATAGGATTCTTCATTTGCATGCCTAGAAACTGCCTTCATCATTTGGCCTCCTTGGAACATTCCACAATATACTAGGAATAAATGAGATAATTTAACTAAGAAGGAGGGGTTATAAACAATCCCTAACATGCATTGGAGGTGTCCCTAATCATCAAGATTCTTCTAGCCAAGAGTTATTACTGCCTGCAGTCATAATCACCCTCTTCTCATTCACCCTTCCTACTTGGCACCAAAAATGTCTTTAGTTTTACAATATGATCCATATAAAGGAGTGTATGACACCTTTCAAGACCCTTCATTCCCTTATATTCCTCAAGCAGACCTTAAAAGGCCTCCTACTTGGATTTTTCACATTCCCACTTGTTTCTTCACTATGCCAATTTGGACTAGTTGAGATGAAGGCACTTACAGATATTGTGAGCTTAGATAAAGAATTAAATGTACATGGGTGGTTATATTAAGTCCCAATCTCTCTCCCAAATTGGATTTCATCCTTTGAAACCCCTCCATACCCACACAACACATAAATCTATTAAGAAAATTCAATTTTCACCCTATTCGTATAAGTAAGGTACAACTTAATATGATGGGGAGGATCTTTGGAGAGTCTTATTCAAGATAAAATCATCTCCTAGGTCATTCTAGCCAATTTGGGTGCCTCTCCTTCATTTTCCCATTTGGGTCAGTACCAAGGGTTTTAGAGGGTTTAGAGTGATTTTACCCTCTAAGGATTGTTCATACAGGTTTGACATCCAATTTATGAATAAATTCCACAAATACCTTTTTCAAGACCTATCCTGACATCTCAAAACTTCTTAGACCCCCATGATAAGCATCCACATAGGTGTGAGCTCTCAAACTTGCCTTCTTGAGCTCCTTTCTCCATTCTTTATAGGTTTGAGTTGGCTTAAGTCAAAATATGTCTTCCCTGTGACTTCTCCTACACACCAAAGGTTCTATCATGATTCATACCTCTCACTTAAAGTGTTCCAAGGATCTAAAAAGTTTATTTGGTCCTACAAGTGATATTTGACCTCTTTTAGACACTAGGTCTAGACTTAGTCTAATGGACGCTGACTGTGTTTAGCCCCTCACCACCTCTTCTAAGTGTTTTTTCATGTATGTGAAGGATTTTTTAGGTTTTTACATGTGTATTTCCATTTTTAAAATAATAATTAATCACACTTAATACTATTAATGCATCCTTTCATCATATACTCCCTAAGTCTATAATTTTGCTATTTCCTGGAGTACCCTCTGTCTGAGACATAATAGAGGGTATCTCCTCTATCTTATCAAGACAAATTAAGGTACGGGTGGCTCAAGTCATTTATGAAGGTAATATATACCAATTTATAGATTTTGTTCACACTCATAGACCTTCTAACTCCCTAAAACCTCAAAATATACTCTTAGACTGGTTGACTGTGCTAAATTTTCTAATATGGACTGTAGTTTGTCTGTGGGACCTCTATTGCCCTATTTAATTGTTGTGAATATCATGAAATAGTCATAATCACTTGTGAGGAATTTATATCCATGCTTAATACTCATGTTTCATTTCCAACTTAAGGTGCCTTCCCCTTTTCTTGATTAGGTAGATTGACAAACTGTGTTTTGTGTTTTTTTTTGCTTTAAAGGAGGTGCATGTAGGTAGTACTTGCATGGTTAGATCTTGAACACAATTCCCAAAGACCTTATGGAGTTCTTAGGCCATCTTCCAACTCATTTAGACCTATACTCATCTTGTTCATGCTAGGCCAACCTTAAATCACTATATTTCAACTCATTGTCAAATTATAGTCAACTATAGTTGATCAATTTAGAGCAGGCAAAGGCCTTGTACGTGAACATCAACCTTGAAATCAGTGCTTCATATCCTTGTATTCCTTTAGAGTCTTAGAACTAGACTCCATTAAAAAGTATTTGTGTCTATAGGTTCCCATCTCCTAAACTTTACTTCATGAGTTGGTGAGTCATTTATAGTTAGGTTATAAGTGACTTTTCTGAGTAAGGGTGCACCTATAGGTATTGATGGAGGTCAATACCTTGATATCCAAGCTCCTTTTATGCTCTTAGAAACATAATTATCTTCTTCAATTCAATATGATTACCTAACAATGAAAGCATGCTTATTGCACTACCACCTTGGAGTGTGAGGTCATTTAAGGTTCACAACTATAGACAACACTGAAGAAATGTAGTGAACAAGTGTGTGACTTTGAGACCTCCATTACACCACTTGTGGGACCAAACACCCACTCCCCTTTTCCAAGTTATTACTCCTATATAAGGGCTACAAGGTGGATGTATTTGAATTCATCAAGGCTTCTTGCTACATTGTTATATGACATCACCAAAATCACACAGGGCTCTATTTTGGAGCTTTTAGGGAGCTTGTCCCTAAAGCTTAGTCCTCCATTTGAAGATGGATTTCAAGCCTGCCTACTAATTTATGACCTTAAAAATTATTTTCATACTATTATCCAACTCCACAAACTTCATAAATGTCTCAAAATATGCTTAGAATTTTCCATGACCACCTTCAAGTCTTTGTGTAAGCCACCTATAAGTGTGCATTTTTGCATATAGGGTAGTGAGTGTGGAGATGGGCTATATACATGGAAAATGGCCTTGTCATCAGTCTTTTAATATTTTAAGATGCTCAAATGAATGCTCACAAACTTTAAGGACTTGACAAAAATTTCAACATCTCCATTCCAATGTGGTTAACTTCCTGCAAGTGTGCATTCATGGTGTATGACTATGCATATATGAGAATTGACTGTCAAAGTCCATCATATGTGTTATTTGGAAGGTTTGGATTTATATCTCATGATTTTTAATAAGGTTTCAAAACTCCTTGAACTATTTATAACATCATCATGACCATGCTCAGGGCCTTTATATGCCAGGGTTGTAGATGAAACCCTGTAGGAAGTTAATTGTGTGAAACATACTCGACTGCAACTTCATGAATGTAGCTATTGGAACTAAAAATTGAAAGGAGGGAGATTTATATGAATTTAAAATCATGAGATATATCTCCTCACATTTATTTGGAACCATTTCAGAGACATAAACCTTCTGCAAGTAGTGCAACCTGACTGCTAATCCAATAGTGACATCAATTTGCAACTTGAACTGTTTGACTTATAAAATCAAATCCAAAAAAGCAAACCAATATGGTAAAAATGAAAGGATGAATTCCACATCCTTTATAAGTAATTTCAATAATTGGATTATATGGACCTGCTCATACAAAGGCAAAACCTACAGGGTGTGAGGATTAGCAACGAAAACAAGATAGTCTACTTCTTAAGGATGATTCATAAAGTATAGGAAACCATTATTTTAAATACAAATATGAAAATTAATAAAACCAAGTATAATATCCACCAACAAGAGCATTTGACTTGGAATTCCTCCTATTGGTCTTACCATCAAAAGACATGTTGACCAATTTTGCTTACCTAGTGGAATAATGGAGAAAAAAAATGATTTTAGCCCATTTTTGGCACTTCCAAAGTAGATCAAGAATGGAAATGGAGTTATGGAAGCTAAAATTTCACTAAATATGATTATCCCACGTGCCACTCTTCCCCATAGGCCATACAAATGTAGAAACTCCCTCTTTTCACTTGTTTTCTTGATTTTTAGTTAGAAACCTACAAGTTTTAGTTAACATTGACATTCTTAACAAGGAATATGACATATTAGATGTTGGAAGGAAGTTTAGAACACATATACACCTAGGAAAACTGTACCATTCTCATTTATGACCCATATATGACCCCTAAGTGACATCAAATGACATAAGGACTAAATGTGACCATGACCAAGGCTCATAGCACATTAAATCACATCAAAAGGAATATGACACACCCTATGACATGATAATAGACCCATATAAAAATTTTGGATTATAGGGGGGTTGATCTATTTTGACTTGTGGTCAAGATAGTCAACACTACCATCTACAACATTCCTAAGCTTAGATTACTTAGATTTCTAGTCTCAAACACATTCAAAGCACTCAAGTCTACAATCATAATAGATTCACTTGCACTTGTACCAACACTTAGATGGATATAGCTACATTAATATTGATCCCTCTTCAGAGTATTGGTATATAGGCAACTCTCATCACAACAGGGTGTTGAGGATGTCCAACCTATGCCACTAACAAACACACTTTTCTAATTGTATCAACTAGATGCCCTAACAACATGGAGGATTAGGGTTTTTTCATAAAATCAATCAAAATATATCATCTATAGAATTTCATAGCTCATGTACACAGGAACAAGCTTGACAAACCAGACATAGGTACACCCATAAACTTGAAATAGTTTTGCATAGAGGACACTATTATCAAAACAAGGACACTAGCACCACATGGTGCTAATGTCCAATTAGGGATTTACTATCTGGAAGGGGTTTTGACACTTGGATCCTATTTACGACACTCAAACCAACCTCTACCTCAGTTTTCATCCTCTAGATCATCCATCTAAGTCATTTTCTATCTAATTTTTCATTTACATTATTTATTGCTAGTTTTAGAAAGGTTAAGAGTAGTCAATTTTGTAATAAATTAGTGGTTATATTTATTTCATATTTCTACCCTGATTTACTATACTCAGATATTTAACAACACATTATTTACATACATCTAAGTCCTAACAGGTTAAAACATAGTCTAATAAATTATAAGTATGTAACTTTTTGTATGGATTTTGAGAACTAGACAAAGGTTTTTGTTATAAGGAACATGCTATTAGGAGACATTGACCTTGTTTTGCACCTTAGTTTGTCTAATCACATCTAATGTTATGCTATATGACCCTTTATTATATAAATAATATTATCCTATACTTTTTCTAATGAAACTATTGAGTATTGTAATAATATTAGAATAAACATGTTTGTATGATTCCCATTGGCATAAACTTGTTTGTATTCAATTGAGTGCAAATAAATTCACATCATATTTATGATTTATAACCATAGAAATTAAATATAGAAGTGTATGTTTTGGTTTTGTTTTTATCATTCAATATGGTTTTGTGTGAATAATTATCTTTAACAAGATGTTTGTATGAATGTCATTCATAAAAGTAAAACATAGTCATGTGCATATGAATTAGATGCATACATACTATTATTCTTGGCGCGCGCGCGCACGTGCGTGCACGCACACACACACATTATTTTATTTTATTTTTGCTAGGTAATGACTATTGATCAAAGCATGGACTGGTCTAGGACATAATCAGGGGTCCAAATCCCTATGTGATTTATTAACCCGTGAAATACCACTTGTATACTAGATATTATCATATGTCTACTAATTATTTCCATCAATGACCACCACCAACTTTGAGAATAACTAATGGTCATTAACGACCCTGAGAATACAACCAACGATCACAATTGACCTCATATGCCTTTTTTGAGATTTGAACCTGGGTGGGACTTGAAACAACTAAATCACTTAATTAACTCACCCACATCTCATTGGCATTATTCTTGGCATATTTTTCTTACTTAACCAAACCAAATAAATATCAATTCTAGAAGATAACACTAATAAAAGAGATAAAATATCATTCTGAAAAATAATCAAGAAAATAGAACATTAACATAGAGGATGATTAGAGGGTTTTCATGCCCTTACAAACAAGTTTTAGGTGATGCAATGCTAATATGGGATCCTTTATGACTAAAACATCACCCCTAATGATAATAGGTGAAGTGATAATAATTATTCTCAACAAGATATTATCAAAAGTGTATTTGTATGAACTACATTCATAAAAATGATTTTTCTTAGCATATTATTCACATTTAATTAAATCAAACAATTAACTACAAACTAAAAATAGTTAACTTCAAACTAGACTTGAAAATTTGTGTTCCAATGCCTATAAGCTTATAGGACCCATGTTCCAATTCCTATAATCTTATGAGATACATGTTGTCTTTCTTTTGGAGTAGGTTCTTTCGTAGATCATGACACCCCTCTCCATAAATAAATGTTGATTAGTCTTAAAAGATATGGAATAAGTAACACAATTAAAAACCTTATAAAAAAATTCAACAAATAAACACCCATGAAATGTGAAATACAAGAAATGAAAAATTATCATAACAAAATGTAAAATGTGAGAAATAAAAATAATAATAAGACAATTTTGCTTATGGCCTTAGCAAGGTTTAAAATACCTCACTTTTAATTGTTAGCAACATAGATTAAGAAAACATCATTTTTTTGAACACTTGATTGAAATGAGGAACCCATATGAATTTGAAGGATTAACAAATACAATCCAAACATAAATTATGTTTAAAAATCCCATTTTTTTTTTTAAACATAAATTCTACACACAAAATAAAAACACAAACACATAAGACACACCAAATGAATTAATTTTTTTAAAATTACTATTAAGTTAAATTGGCACATAAAATGATCACACTTTCTACATAAATAGTGTCAAAAATAGGACATCTAGAACCATCAAATTTCTTAGAATAATTTTAATATTTTCTAATATCATGATAAATAAAGGAAAAGATTCAGTATTTTCTTATAAAATCTCATGAACATGGCATAAAAACCGAAAACATATGTAGTGGAAGAAACCCAAAACATGTGCAATGAAAGAAACCCAAAACAAAATGCAATGAAAGAAACCCAAAAAATTGTGTCATGAAAGAAAACCTAATAATATGCCACTAAAAAAAGAGATTGTGTTTTTACGAAGTCTCTAATCATTTGAGATTGTTGGTTTTGTACAAACAATATGGTGGATTAAACAAAGGGAATAATAAAAAATCCTGAGAATAAAGAGGGAAACCATAGTAAAGAAGAGAGAGGTGCGTGCTTTGAGAGGATGCATATACCTTCATAGTTTAGCTTCCACTAAGTCTTCATATTTAGTCTGCAAACCATTTGCTCCACATTTCACCCTAGCTTCCTTGTAATGAACAACCATTTACTGTCCATTTGATCAAGAAGGTGAAAAGTAGGTTTGTGATTATATTTGAGGAGATTTAGAGTCCTTACACAAGAGATATAGTGTTGTGGAGAAATAAGCAAGCAAATAGAGAATTAACAGAGGAGAAGAAATACAATGTCGTAGAGAAATAAGAAGGAAAATCCTTAATTAATTAATGAAAAATACATGGTGGTTGTGGCTTCACCAACAAGTTGGGTGTGATATAATGTAGATATAATATCTTTCAATGCCCAAAATATCCTCCTAAATAGTTGTTGGTGAAGGGCTATTGTTGGAGCACTTCAGACAAAGTAACTATGTAATGTGAAAATACTTCTCATAAATCTAACTTAATTTACGACTTTTGGCTTCTATAATATTTTATTTAGAATATTATTTATCACTTATTGATCTTTTAATTAATACTATAATAATATCTTGCATAGTAATAATTTTATTATAATTATAATAACATATCACATTATAAAAAATATAATTAAATATAAGACACTCTAAATTTTAAAGTGTTGATGTGACACCATAATAACCAAATTAAAATGCAAGACTTGATGCCTCTCCCCTCTTGCCTAATAAAAACAAAGTTTTACTACAAACTAAACTTGATTCATATATTAGACACTCAAAATATTCTATATTTTTAGTGTCCACATTGATTATGATGATGATTCATACATAATTTTATATGACACTTATTATATCTCATTATTACTTTAAAAAGTTTTTGGCTATATAAATTGTCTTTTTTTATGATAGATGATTAGCATGAGGCTAAAGCCATCTCAAACTCTTATTTCTAACCAAGTGTATATATAATAGAAATTATAAAGTGATAAAACTTCTTAATTTAAAAAGAAATAAAAGTCGAAGATAAGTTAATTGTATAAAATATTTTTAAATTTATATTTTGGATCAATGTCTATGAATCATCGTTAAGTTAAGTGAATAGTCACAGGGTTTGATCTGAAACATTGATTTAAAAATCCTTAACATAATTTATCCAAAAATCTTTGTCTATCATTTCATGAACAATAAAAACATCTCCTCCCTAATATATATATATATATATATATATTAGACAATCTTTACCAATATCAAATCATCTCAAATACCTAGTTGTTATGATTCCAATGGGTGATTCGGATGGGAATCAGGGATCCCCATCCACTGGATGTGAAACCCCTTAATTTAAAAAGAAATAAAAGTCGAAGATAAGTTCCCTATATATAAAAAAATTAAATCTACATTTTGGATCGGGTCTCTGAGACATCATTAAGTTGAGGGAATAATCATAAAGTTTGATCCGAAACATTGATTTAGAAATGTTTAACATAATTTATACAAAAATATTCATGTATCACGTCATCAATGGTAGAAACATCACACCTCCCTATAAAACATGTGCAGTGAAAGAAACCCAAAATAAAGTGCAATGAAAGAAATAAAAAAAAATGTGTCGTGAAAAAAAAACCCAAAAATATGCCATTGAAAAAATGAGAGTGGGTTCTTACAAATTTTCTAACAACTCGAGATTGTTGATTTTGTGCAAACAATATGGTGGATTAAACAAAGGTTATAAGAACAAAATCTTGAGAATAAAGAGGGAAACAATAGTAAGGAGGAGAAAGGTGAGTGCTTTGAAAAGATGCAAATGCCTTTACGGTTTAGCTTCCACTAAGTCTTCATCTTTAGTTTGCAAGCCATATGCTCTATATTTCACCTTGGTATCCCTACAATGAACAACCATTTTCGGTCCATTTGATCAAGAAGGTGAAAAGTAGGCTTGTGATTGTATTTGAGGAGATTTAGTCCCTACACAAGAGATATAATGTTGTTGTGGAGAAATAAGCAAGCAAATAGATGATTAAAGAGGAGAAGAAATATGATATTATTGTGGAGAAATAAGCAAAAAAATCCTTGATTAATTAATAAAAAATGCATAGTTCTTGTAGCTTCACCACCAAGTTGGGTGTGATATAATGTATGTATGGGAACTTTCAATGCTCAAAATATCTTCCTAAATAGTTAGTGAAAATACTTCTCATAAATCTAATTTAAATCTATAAATCTATGACTTTTGAATTCTATAATACTTTATTTGGAATATTATTTATCATTTATTAGTCTTTAAATTAATATTATAATAACATGTTATGTAATAATAATTTTATGAGGACTATAATAATATCACACATTGTAAAAAAATTATAATTAAATAAAAAATACTTTAAATTTTAAAGTGTTGATGTGACATCATAAAAACTAATTGAAAGTGCAAGAGTTAGATCCCTCTCCCTTCTTGCCTAATAAAAACAAAATTTTATTACAAACTAAACTCTCATTCATATATCAAACACTCAAAATATTCTAGATTTTTAGTATCCACATTGATTATGATGATGACTTGTGTAGAATTTTACACGACACTTATTATATCTCATTATTATTTTAAAAAGTTTTGGACTATATAAATTATCTTTTTATGATAGATGTTTAGCATGAGGCCAAAGCATTTTCAAACTCTTGTTTTTAATAAGGCCAAAATGGTTTTCAACTCTTGTTTCCAATAAGACGAAAGTGGTTTATAACTCTTGCTTTTAAAATGTATATACAGTAAAAAAATATAAAATAACAAAAAAATTTAAATTAAAAAGAAATAAAAGTCCAAAATAAGTTGAGTGTATAAAAGATTTTAAAATCTCTATTTTAGATTTGTCTATGACCTATAATTAAATTAAGAGAATATTCATAGAATTTGATTTAAATATTAATTTAAAAATCTTTAACATAATTTATCAAAACAAAATTATTTATCATTTCATGAATGATAGAAACATCACCTTCCTATAATATATATTAAAATTGTATACATTGACAATTAAATTAAATAATCTTTACAAATATCAAATCATCTCTAAAACAGATTTAGATGAATGATTTTGATGAAATCAAGATCCCCATCGACTCCATGTGAAACCCATGATTTTGATGAAATCAAGATCCCCATCAACTCCATGTGAAACCCTTAAATTTAGGAAGAAATGAAAATTTAAATCTACATTTTAAATCAGATTCTCTAACTATCATTAAATTAAAAGAACAGTCGCAAAATTTAATCTAGAATATAATTTATCCAAAAAAAATTGTCTATAACAGTTAAAACATCACTTTCTTATTATAAATAAATATATATATATATATATAAATATAATATAAAAATACATACATTCACGATCAGATTAGATAATCTTTACCAATATCAAATGATCTCAAATCCCTACCTGTTGTGATTCCGATGGGAATCGGGGATCCCCACCCACTGGATGCGAAACCCCTAATTTGTCGGTATTCCATCGCCACGTTCCCTGGTCAAAATGTTAGGTGTTCCACAGTCGAGCAAATCCACCACAAAAAAGATGCCCGCATTAATACCAGTGCCTGTCCTACCCGTAATAAGTATAGCTAGGTGTACGTTCCTGATTAGATTCAGATTAGGTGGAAAGAAAACCCTAATCCCCAAACCAAGAATCTCGGTGTGCACTAAAATCCAACCTGCACTTTCTTTTTATCAGTACACTTCTATAAATTAATGTGTAACATTCAGCCTGAGCAGAGACAACATTCTGAGGGTTTGGACGCCAAATCCGTTCTTTGAAGGGGAAAAAAGATAAAAAAATCCTACTTTCTCTCCGCTGATGAGTAATGTAGACCTGTTCTGAGTGGTTTAGAGTTCGGGGAACAAATTTGTTTGAATATAAGGCGTTATGGGGTTTTATGAGTCTGTGAAAGGCTATGTACAGAAGAGGAAATACCAGAGGTTGGATGCATCCCTGAGGAAGCGGCGGTCGCTCAGAATCGTCAAGTTTGGCAGCCGGAGGCGTAGGGTTTGGAGGTTGAAGTTGGTGCCAAAGTTGAAACTGAAGTGGTTCAATCCTAAGCCTTTGCTGGTGAAGTTAAGGGATGCATATGTGAATATGATGCTGAATGTGGCAAATAGCAGGGTATTTTCTACCGAGATGATGATGGGCCCTTACGGGGATCCGTTTGGACAGAGAGGCCTGAAGGAATATGACCAGAAAATGTTGGTAGAGATTTATAAGTCTTATCTGGCTCAGGGTCAAGGTTTTATGCAGGAAATCCGGCCCCAGCTCTCCTGAACTGTTAATGTTTTATATACTTCTCGAGATTTATCAGATCCAGTGCGGCTGGTGAATAGTGCTGTTGGCGTTAAAGCCCGGCATTATTATTGATAGGGTTAAAATAATGGTTGGATGTGGATGCTCTGATAACAAAAACTAAGGTTTATTGTTGAAAATGCAGCTGCTCATTCAATCCACATGGAAACTGTATTATGTGTACTTTCTTGCTGTGTTTATTCTTGCTGTCTTCTTCTCTGAGACAGCAGAAGGCTAAGGATTTTAGCACTTGTACAGCTTATCAGCCCAGAGAGACTTAAGAGTATCGTCTGTAATAAGATGCTGATTTTTAATTGTTGTACTTAAGTTTCTGTCTTATTGTCTCCTTTCGTATGTCCTGGATAATAAAATATTTTTTAGGCTTTTTATACTCTAAAGTTGCATCGACGTATTGGATTTATTTTCCTTATGGTTTTTTAAATGTTGTGTAGGTGTTCTTGTGATGTTTAAGAATTTTAATGCAGTGTATATTTTATTAGTTTCATTTTATGAACATGATCCGATTTGTAGAATAATGCACATTTCCGTAAAGTTTTTTGGATTAAACAGTGCATAAGATTTTCAGTCCATTAAGTAAAGAATTGCATAAGATTTTCATTAAGCAAAGAATTGACTGTTTTTATGACTCTTTCCTGTTTTTTCTGGATTAAACAGTACATAAGATTTTCACAGTTATTAAGTAAAGAACCAACTGTTTTCTGGATTAAATGGTGTATAAATTTTTCAGAGTCTATTAAATATAATTTTCAGAGTCTATTAAATATAAGTAAAGAACCAACTGTTCTCTGGATTAAATGGTGTATAAATTTTTCAGAGTCTATTAAGTAAAGAATAATCTTACAGTTATTAAGTAAAGAACCAACTGTTTTCTGGATTAAATGGTGTATAAAATTTTCAGAGTCCATTAAGTAAAGAATTGACTCTTTTGTAGATTAAGTTTTGTGGGTTAAATTGTGTATAAGATTTTTATTATTATTTTTTCAGAGAACGTTACTTTTTGGATGTTTTATGGATTAAACTGTGTATAAAATATTACATTGTGATTTGTTTCACTGGTTTGATTATACTCTCAGAGCCATCATCAATATAATAAGCCATATCAACATAAATTTTTTTCTAGAAACTATCATCAACACTTGATGAGATTAAAAAAATGTACTTGAATTGTTGTGTCAAAATTGTTGTCTGAATTAAATTGCATATAATTTTTTTGATCAATATCATTACCATAAAAAAATGATCAACATAAGGGATTTTAAAAGCCATCATCAACATAAGGGATTAAAAAGATGTACAGTTTATTGGAACTGTTTTTTGAATTAAATTGTATATAATTTTTTTTAAAGATAAACATCATCAATATAAAAGATTTTAGAAGCCATTATCGACATAATAGATTAAAAAAATGTGCAGTTTAAATATTCTAGAAGCCATTATCAACATAATAGATTAAAAAAATGTACAGTTTATTGGAACTGTTTTTTAAATTAAATTATATATAAATTTTTAAGATCAACATCATCAACATAAGAGATTAAAAAGATGTACAGTTCACTGGAACTGCTTTTTTAATTAAGTTGATATAAATTTTTTAGATCAACATCATCAATATAAAAGATTCTAAAAACCATTATCAACATAATAGATTAAAAAAATGTACAGTTTATTGGAACTGTTTTTTCAGAACTGTTGTTTTTTAATTAAATTTATATAAAAATTTTAGATCAACTTTTGAAAAAATGTGCAGAACTGTTTTTTGAATTAACAGTTTTTTGAATTAAATTTTATATAAAAATTTTAGATCAACTTTTCAAGAAATGTACAGAACTGTTTTTTGAATTAAATTTTATATAAAAATTTTAGATCAACTTTTCAAGAAATGTACAGAACTGTTTTTTGAATTAAATTGTATATAAATTTTTTGGATCAACATTTTTAAAAATGTACAGTTATCTTAAAACTGTTTTCTCAGATTTAATTTAATGTACAGTTATCGAAACTATTTTCTCAGATTTAATTTAATGTACAGTTATCGAAACTGTTTAGTAAACCAAACTGTATATAAATTTTTTAGGTCAACATTTTAAAACCTGAACTATCATCGGGATAAAAGCTCTAAATAATGTATATTTTATTAATTTTATAATTTTACAGTCTTTAAATATAAAATTAATTATTTTTAATTAATTTTTTCAATTTTTTAAATCTGTTTTTTCATTATTTTTTTAAATCTCTCCATTTGATTTATTTAAAATATGTTAAACTCAGTTCCACCATCTCAGTGGAAAAAAAATACAATTATTTTAAAAATATTAATTGGTTTTATGAAAATATCAAATATTTAATCTTTAAACTAGTAAAATGTGTGTTATCTTATAAATTTGTATCAAATTGTTCATAGATAGATGATGATTTCTGTGCCCAAAAAAATATTTTTAAACGATTTATAATGAGAATGTATATATAAAGGTTGAAATTAATTGGAAAGAAAACACTTTCATTATTCAATTAAAAATGGATCTCATAAATTTTGATGCGAAAATGATTCTTAAAAAATATTTTAAACCCATAAAAATAAAAAAAATTGCAACAAAACACTTTCACTATTAAATATAACAGAGTTTGTTTTTAAAAATGAACCTGAATTGCAGAAGTAATTACTGGTATGCTACTCACCATGCAAGAGAATGTATGTTCGACCGTACAATTTGTAATTAGGGGAGGGAATGTTACTTTTATTGTTTCAAACAGCGGTTTGGTTTAATATGAAAATTTTAATTATTTTTATTTTTAACCATTTCTTAAATGGTGGGGGTAGGTAGGCAGAATATGATAATAATAATTACGCAGGGAACGTGATCTGTGACGCTGGATTGAAGGAAAACCAAATCAAACTGATAATAATTTAACTGACATCCCAACTGGAACCTCACATAACTTTACATTTGACTCTGGTTTGGCAGCTCACTCAATCCCTCTTTACACGTGTGGCATGTAGTCACGAAATCCCTCTTTACCCTTTTAAAGTACTAAAAAATATATCGAGGTAAAAAGATCATTGAATAATTATTTAGGCAGGTCATGTCGGTTAAATTTGAGTAAAATTTCTATTAAAATTAATAATTATACAATTAAGAATGCCTTGGACCGTATGCACAATCTTAATAAGCATTACATCCATACATATGGTCTTGACATGAGAGAGAAAACATAAAGTGAATTTAGGAGGTTATCATACGCTAGAGAGAGGGTTTAAGGTTTTGAAAGTTGACATAACAATTAAACAACGATTAATTTTCCAGTCACACATGCATATATAAATGTATTGAGCATGTATAAAATGACACTAAATAAATGGCAACAAGATATTATTATATATCTATATTTTGCTCTACTTTGAGATTGTTTAATCCTAAATTGGATATGGATTCTACTATAGGTAGATAGGGTTAAGAATATATAAATGAATAAGCACAAGGATGATAAACAGATCTATAGTAAGTCAATTAATACAAAATTGAAGTAGAACATACTCTGAATTTATTATGCTAAGATATGTTTAAAATAGAAAGTACAACTATATTAGATATTACAATGATAATGAAAACAAGATCTTTGGTTCTGATGCTAATACAGATTTGGAACTGGAACATGCAAGAAGCAGATTGGAAGAATGTTTTGTAACAATCGCCAAATTCTAGATTAAGTGCCTCTATAATCGTGGACACTTGCATTAGTTTGAGATGGTCGTGTCAATGCTAGTGCATAGATCAGATACAGGGGTCTAGTATGGAATAATTGCTGAAATAAGATGCGACCACTTGGATGCTTTTGGGTTCATTGTCACCTTCGCTTTGATGCATTTAGATTTGGGACATGGACTGTCGTTCATTTCCAAATTATCAAACCTTAGTTCTTCATCTTCATAGTGGCTATGGAAAAAATGGGTTAGTGGGCACACAGTTTCGAGTTGTCCCAAAGACCCCTTCTGTCAATGAGTGCTACCTACATAACTAATACTTCAAAGAGAGCCTTAGATTTATGTAGTTTTCCTCTATGTGTTTGCATGTGTGTGAATCCTGCAATATGTGATAAGTACAAAAATGACCTAATTTGTAACTTGGCAAATATAGATTTTGCATTGCTTTTTTAATACTTTAGCCCTGTAGATGTGTTATCTATATGATTGATATGGAAATAAGAGAAACTAAGGAAGTTTTGCTCAATTGAATGTTCTTTGGTTTGAATCTAGGTTTGTGCTAGGTGAGGAATGAATGAGGGTTGATCTTATATTTATATCAATCTTCTTGGATACCATTTCACATTAAAACACTTAGGCTGACCATTAAGATATGTTTTATTTGAAAATTAGATGACTTTAGGGCATTAAACACTCGCATCAGGTAAGGACACTTGCTGGACTAGGACATAAGTATTCGGGAAGCATAAAAGTATCTACAAGTCTAAAATTTACAAAGGTGGAAGCTAAACAATTTTTAAGTATTATGGGCAAGATAGGAGGCTTGGGTTATCAACATAATACCAGTCGGACTAAGAGATAGGCTAAGGGGTATACAAGAGAGCAGATGTGAAATTTGTGAAAGCAAGAAAAGGTCTAGAACTGAGAGGAACAACTAAGGTCTAAGTTTTACCAAGTGTATAACCCTGAGGTGCTATATAATTCATAAATATCATCTACATTTACCCTACTTTAATTTATTAATGAAATTACTAGTTTAAAGAAAAGGAATATGTGATTGGGTGTGTATAACACACCTTGCCTTTGCTTGTCCAACTTGAATGCTTTATTAGTGATTGACCTGCAACCAAAAACATGTTACAATATATAATCAATGCATATACTCTAAAACTAAAAACATTAAAATGATTGAAATTGAAAGAGAGCAAGGTTTAGGAGTACACGTGTATTGATGCAATCGTCTTGCCTTTTGGCAATTTTATTTGAAAGATATATCATTATGAATCACTGAAACTGAGATTAGGATAAGTATAAATCTCAAATGTGCATATATCTAAGGGGAGAGAGAGAAAGAGGAGGGCCCATGCCTCCAACCTTGGAGGAAATATGAATTGTCACCTCGCGGTTGAGACTAGCTCAACCATACAACCTAGTTATACTTAATAACCTGATGAGTGTGAGTGAACCAAGTCAACTCATACTATAAAACTAACGAGGTTGAATGATATAATCAAGTCCAACCTACAAATTTGGCAAAATTGAGTGATTTAATCACCTCAATCATACCAAAAAGTGGACCAACTACAATGATACACTGTCTCAATATAATTCATAAAAGTCCAACTTGATGGGTGGTGACAGTCCTAAAAATGTCATGAATCATAAATTGAATTAATTTTGCGATATTAAGCACACATTTCATAGCATATGCACCTTAGATATGTCTTATATTGAAACTGTGTATAATAATATCAATGTATAAAATTTTATCATAAATATGTATTTGAATCATATAACTGTACAATTTGGCCAATTTGAAAATGTGTGAGTGTGGAGAATATGATTCCAAAACATGACCCCAATATAATCTAAAGATGTTGAATATTGAGTAAGTGTGGAGAACATGTTTTCAAAACATCTCTCCACAGAATCTGAGACTGTGAACATGTTGAATCCATGCCTATATGACATGCCCCCATAGAGTCTGAAACTATGAATGTTTGGAAGCCATAACTCTATGACATGCCCCCACTAATATGCCCCCTTTTGAAGTGAGAAAAGATAAAAATTAACAGTTACATCACCTCAAGAAGATAAGACCATATACTGTGAATGAAACATGTAACATATAGGAAGATATTTCTAAGTAAATGTATAATTGAAGTGCATATAATGTGATCACATTAAGACTTAATATGTTTGATAACTATCATGGCAACGTCTAGATAGTAATAGTACAAGCTCAAAAAAGAATCAAGCACACACACAAGGGCACTCAAAATTAAATCAAAAGACAATGGTCCAAGGAGACTGCAAACAAGGGGTATGTTCAAATGTCGCATAATCTATGGACATAACTTAATTAAATATTCACAAAAGTAATAACTATAAATTTAAATGTCCATGCAATAAGCAATGGCATATTCAAATGTCAAAGAGACAAACAAAAGCATTGGGGCTGCAAACAATGGAGCATATTCAAATGCTCAACAAACAAGACAATAGCAATGCAAGACACTCAAGGAAGTGCATAAATAAAAACATAAGAAAACCAACATAAACATATCATAGTAGCCCATGTATCAAACGTGTTAGCAAAAAATGTCAAATACATAGCATATCAAGTATATTGTGAAAATATATAAGCATGGATAAAGGCATGTGTAAGTATGTATTATCTCAAACATAATAATGTAAAGTGACCATAGAATGATATAACCTATATGTATCATGATCATAGAGGTGGATGCCCCCAACATCCTAGTGACGTGAGTAGAGGGAAAACCCAACAAATACAAGTGTATAAATCATGTATCTATGTATGCCTATATCACACTCAAATAGAAACATTAAACACATGTGTATGTAGAAGTCACTAATATGCTATCCATCAACATAGAACAAACACATAGATGCCAAGGAGCCAATAAAATATGTAGATGCCAAAAATATTTTTAGATTTTTGAATGTTTTTATTTTTTGGAATATGTGAAGAGACTATCCTGTGATCGCATCTAAAGGATGCTCATAGATATCTCTCCACTGTGAACCTAGTGTAATAAAATGGTGATGCTATCAAGGAGCCAATAAAATATTTTGTTATTTTTGGAATATGTGAAGAGACTATCCTATGATCACATCTAAAGGATGCTCATAGATATCTCTTCACTGTGAACCTAGTGTGATAAACTGGGGATGCTATTAAGGAGCATGTATAAATGAAATATATGTCAATATAGTATCTGGGATGCTCTACGTATGTATAATGAGACTCTATGGTTGTGAAGAAATAATAGGAGTAAGGGTTCATGGAACCCATCATTGAGTGTTTTGTAGTTTCTTTGAAATAATAATAATAGGAACATGTGTAGGTGCTCTAAATATCTGAATATGGTGTGTAGTAGATGAGGATTCTATGGAACCCATTGTAGATCTCTGATGTAATGGTCTCTCAAGTACTGGTTGCCTAATAAATGGGATTACCTATTGCTTACCCTTTTGCAGTGGATTAGCCTTAGTGGGATTGATAATTAATTGCCTAGGTATAAATTTCTCTTGTTGAAGAGTATTCTCATAGAGAACTCTGGAAACTGTAATTACCCGATTGACATGAATGTATTTTAACACACCCATGCATTGTAGAAGTTACTGATCGAAGGATATATATCAAAGGGTGTCCTAATAACTTATCAAAGACACATGTGGAAGGTATAATTGAAAAGGTAGTAACCATATGTGTAGGACCCACTTGTAAAGGTAAGTCAATCTCATCAATAATCTGCTATGAGGTCCCATCAAATGCTCTAATTAATCTAGTAGAAGGATGTAAATCATGATGAGTATAACCCAAGTTCCTAATTAATGTCATGGTCCAAACGTTCTCACTTACAACATTATAAATCATAACATAACATAATGATTAAGGTATGCTTGAATGAATAAAAAATTAATATCAGAGTCATCATCCTTAATCTTACTATCATTGAAAGTAATAGGTCTCTAAACCATAAGAGGTTTATGCCACATATAAGTACCAATAATCCCATCTAGTGGGTGCTCATAGTGTGATGGAGGAGGATGTGCATTATATACCATTGCACTTCCACATCATTTTTAGAATGGTATTGCCAAGGGTTGTTAAATATCTTCTATTTTTAGTGATCACTAGCTTGTGAACCTGATTCCTTTGGAGGATCATCAAATGCAATCCTTTGGTCATTGATAAGGTCTTAGACCTTATGATTCTAGGTAAAACATATGTTTATAGAATGCCTTGGTCCCTGAAGATAATCAAAATAAATATTTGCATCATACCCTTTGGGTAGAGGTTAACTCATATCAACCTCTATAGGATGAGGGAAAGATATAAGATGACACTCTACTAACCGTAAGAGTAATGAAGCAAGAGACTCAAGTAAGCATGTAAATTATCTCCTTGGTGCGTTAGATGAGACAAACTGATTAGATTGTTGTGAAATTGTATTAACTATGGTGGTTGTTTCATTTTTAGGCTTAGGAGGTTTTACCTTATAACCTGGTTTGATTGTAAACTTGGTGGATGTAGATGAAGTTAGTGTGTTGGTGTTTTAACCTTTTATGACTTTAGTGTATGTAAATCTATGTTTGTTAAAGCACTGAGTATATTAAATTGGGAAAATAATATGCAATAAATACAACCACTAATTTGTTATAGAATTGACTAGCTTTGACTTTTTTAATAATAGTAATAAATAGTGCAACTAAAGACTTAGCTAGAAAACACATGATACATATGATTTGAGTGCTAAAAATTGAGATGAAAGTTACCCTGAGTGTTGTAAACTACATCTCTATGTCATAACCCCTTCTGGATAGTAGCACCATAATTAGATAGTAACATAATTATGGCAAAGTAGTGGTAGTGTCCTAGTATTGGTGGTAGTGTCATTTCTGAAAGAATGTCCCTAACTTCTGGGTGCAATTGTGTCTAGATATTTTGGGTCTATTCTTGTGCAAACAAGTTTTGGAACTATGTATTGTGCTTTTAATAATTGATTTATTATCCAAACCCTATTCCTCCATATAATTAGGGCATGATTTCAAAAGTGTGTTCATTAGTAGAGTAGGTTGGGCATCCTTAACACCCCATTGTGAAGAGAGTTTCCTACATAACAATGCTTCAAGGAGAGATCAATCTTGATGTAGTTCTCCCCACCTAAGTGTTTCTACAAGTGCAAGTGATGCTATTATGATAGTGGAATTGAGTGCCTTAAATGTACTTGAGATCAAAAATTTAGAAAATCTGATCTTAGGGCTACTGTAAATGGTAGTATGCAGAATTAGGGTAGAATAAGGATTGATAACCTTAATTACGCTTAACTTATTATGTGTTTAAATGTATATTTTGCATCTGATTTCCATCTAGTGGATAGAAGGTTAAAATTCATGTATATATACTATTATGTTACTTGTGCGGATGATAAAAGATGTCTAAGATGACCTTAAGAGACTTTAGTTTTGAAAATATATCCGTTTGGGAAAATATAGGGCAAAGAACATTAGTCCCATTTTAAGGACACTAACATCACATGGCGCTAGTGTCCTTATTTTGATGCTAGTGTTTAATTGGAAGAACACTGGGCATGAAGGGCCAAGATTGGGAAATGAGGGTCTAATAGGGCTGACTAGGGATGCATGTGGCCCACACAAAGGCTAGATAAGTGTGACAATAGACTCTAGGATAGGTTTATCACTTAGTTAGGGATAGGTAGTCTCAAATATCACTCTTAGCACTCAAATACCACTTTTGGGTGATTACACTTGGCTACATATTTAAGTTTGTTCAATTGATAAGTTTCATTTCGTGATCCCAAAAAACATAGAGCAAGTCGTCACATGATTTAAAATTATTGAAAATGATGGACTCATGTAAATGAGCAAGCAAAATTTGTTTGAAAATGTCTTGAAGTTCTTTATCTACCATAAGATTGGTCATTTTAGCCAACATTGCCTTATATCTCAAGACATATTCATTCATATGTTCATTGGTTCCTTGTTTGCTTTTTATAATTTGGGCATATGAAACATTTTTAGTAGTGTTAATAGAGAAGTGTTACAAAAATTGATCTGCAAAAAGTTTGAATGCTTTCATAAATTGAAGATGTAGATAATAGAACCATCTCAAATCATAGTTCTTGAGGCTCCCTATAAATACTTTGGTCAAAAGCTTATCATTGAAGGAATAATCAAGACATGTTGCATATAAAGATTGAATATGTTACTCAGGATCACCCTTGCATTCATAAAATAAGAACTTATGTGCAACAAAACTAGTTGGAAAAGACATCTCAAGTGTAAGAGGGTTATGAAACACATCTTGGGAATCAATAGCATGAGGAGACTTTAAAGCCTTTTTTTCAATGTTTGTAATTTTGTCCTCCAAGGTCTTTATAACTTGAAAGAGATTTTGAACTGTAGACTCATTGGTATTTAGATTAGCAAGTTGATTAGTCATCAAAGGGGAAGTGAACATGGTTTGAGTAGTAATAGGCATTGAAATCAATATTTGAGTTGAAACAATTGGTAATTCTATGGTAGATGTAGCAATAGTGTTTTTAGGAAACAAAGGTTGGAATACATAATCTATACCTCCACCAGATGTAGGTAGATTGATCGGTGTAGAATCAATTTTAGTGCCTTTTAAGGATGCACCATCACTAGGTGAAGAACTCTTAGCCTTATCATGCTTACTTATTTCATCTCTTATAACATACAAAAATGCATCCATTAAATCCTTGATATTATTGAGATGAGTGATCAATGATTCTTTATCTTCTATTTGAAATTGGATTTTTGGATTAATGTTTTCCATTGCTTTTACAAAGTACAACAATTAGGAAAAACATAAAACACAAAACCTTAAACCACCTTGGATTTTAAGCTCAAATGTCATGTTCACTAAATGTTTAATTATAAATTAGATGTGGATTATACTATGGATAGATATTGTGAATAGTATAGAAATGAATAAACACAAGGGTGATACACAGATCTATAGCATGCCAATTAATTTTAAAACTTAGATATAACATATACTATATTTATTATTCTAAGATATGCTAAAAATGGAAAGTAGATCTATGCTAAATATTGCAATGATAATAATAAAATACTTAGTTGGTTCTGATACTAATACATATCTAGATATAAAACAAACAAGAAGTATATTAGAAGAATGTTTTGGAATAGTCACCAAATTCTAGATTAAATTTGTAGCCATAAACACTTGCATTAGCCTGGGATAATTACATCAATGCTAGTATTTACATCATATGTAGACATACAATACTAAATGGCTATTGAAACAAGATGTGACCACTTGGATGCTTCTGGGTTCATCATCACCTTTGCTCTGGTGCATTCAGTCTAGGTCATGGATTGTCATTCCTTATCAAATGATCAAACCCTACTTCTACATCTTCATAGTGGCTATGGAAAAAATGAGTTAGTGGGCACATGGTGTCAAGCTACTCCAAATACCCCTATGTCAATGATCATTGTCTACATATCCAATACTCTAAAGAGAACATTAGACTTATGTAGTTCTCCCCTACATGTTGGCTTGTGTGTGAATCATGAAATATGTGATAAGCAAGTTTAACATTGACCTAGCTTGTAACTTCACAAATATAGGTCTTGTGTTACTCCTTAAATAATTTAGACTTGTAAATATGATGTTCCTATGACTGATATGGAAATAGGAGAAAATAAGAAAGCTTTGCTCAATTGAATGCTCTTTGGTATGAGTTTAGGTGCATGCTAGGTGCGAATATATCATATTAAATCACTTAGGCTGACCATTAAGATAAGTTTTATTTTCAAATTAGATGACATTAGGGCATTGAACATTTACGTCAGGTAAAGACACTTGTGTCAATATAAACATCTAACTGGGATGCAAATGTCTAAAAAACATAAAAGTAGGTACAGGTCCATAGCTTATAGAGGTATAAGATAAACATGTTTTATGCATTATGAGAAAGATAGAAGGCCTAAAGTCATCGATATAAGACTGGTCAGACTAAGAGATAGGCCAAGGGGCATAAGAGAGAACATATGTGAGATTTGTAAAAGCGAAAAAAAGTCTAGAACTGAGAGGAATAACCAAGGTTTGAGTTTTTACAAGTGTACAAGATTGAGGTGCTATATAATTTATAAATATCATGTAAAAAGATGTGCTTAACCAAAAATCAAGTTGTGTAAGAGCACACTTCAAAGTAGAACACATAAAAGGATACAAAAATGATATTGTGAATTCGAGTCATAGTTATTGAATTGCTAAGTCTTGGAACTTGTAAAACTAATTTAAAATAGCCTCACAAACATGGGTAAGTAAGAAAAAAAATACACATTGAATATGATATTAAATTACAACAAATATATCGGTTGTCTTAGGTATGGATAAAAGGTCCCATGAGATAGGTTCATATTATCAAAGGAGATAGAAAGATGGAGTAGATTTGGAACCCTGTGTCATCAGGGGATGAGCCTTCACATCTAAAAATAATCTGAGTCATTAGGTTACTGAGTCATTGAGTAAGATTATAATTGAATTTGGAACCTTGTAATCATTATGTGATAGGACTCTAATGCCACAATAATGAATGTGATAATGCTCATGCCCCTTCATATCCAATATAGAATAGAAGTATCTCAATTCTGTCATATTGTCAAAGAAATCATGGCCCTAAAAATATAATGGTGAACAAGTGAAGCTCACATCTTAGAATAAAAAACAAGTATTTGTTTTATGGTAAAGTGGATATAGGTTAAATAATAATACAATAAACTACTAAAACATGCACAAAGTCAAATCTAATCTAAATACAATAAATAAAGACTTACCAATGTGCTTTAGGTGGAATGAATGAAAGTACCTATAATGATTTATAATTGACAAAAGGGGTTTATAGCCATAACCTTGATTTTTGACTCACCTAAACTTTGATAGAGACTAAAAATGCTAAGGATCCAAAAAAACTACAAAATAGATCTATAAAGATGATTGTAATATGCTACGTGACTTGAATCAAATTGTCTTGATAGACACTAACTAGTATCAAACTATCTCAATAGTGATAATGTGTGCCAAAAGTGGAAATATTCATCCAATAATGGCTATGTAGATTAGATCAGTCAAACTCTATGAATCCCTTTATTTGTGCCCTCTTGAAAAAAACATCTCCCTGATTAAGGAATTGATGCATGAGACTACCCAAATGACTTATCCTTTTATCAAGCCCTAATCCACACCAAGAAGACCTAACAAGGACAAAAAATTATATTTTGTTTTTGGGGCCCTGCCTCAGTCAACCCTTACTTTTCGATATTATTGTAATCAATGTTGATGTAGGAAAATTCAAAGACACAAGTAATATTGCATCAATGAAAATCACTTAGTGTAGAAGTAAGCAATTACGTGTAATTATTTGTTTACACGTAAGTCTCTTGAATTATTTCGATGTAGCCCTTATGCATGCACAAGGATAATTATTTGTAGTGATTTTGGTGCTAAAAATGTAGAGCATCAGATTAGGCAAGGATTGTGATTGCATAATTTTTTATGTCTTACACAAGTCTATTCGGAAACCTCTATGAGAAGCAATTGGGAAGTTTCATGCAAATGTGTGAAAAGGGAGATCTTGTGAAGTAGATGATTTTGAATAATAGTATTGGCATGCAAACCTTGAAAGTGGCATTGTAAAGTTTTAAGACCAGTGCACAACTATATAATTGGGAATACTTGGGAATACCTTGCACAACCTTTCCCATTGACTTCTATGCACAAGTTTTATCTACGATAGTTGTAACTTGAGTTTGTGATGTTTGAGATCCAAGTCTTTTGTGTGCAATGTTTTTGTGAAATTTTATGAATACAAAGTGATCTTTCTCACCCTATGAATAATTTTTGGATTGGAGAGTTAGTCTTCCTACACATTGACATAAATAGTTGGATGTATGTCTCTTGATTTGTGTTTTGTTTCAAGTGTCAACTATCACACACAATGAAGAATAATTACCCTAACATCTTACAAAGTGTAACATGGAATATAAAGCATCACATAATGGCATCAATAATACAATAATTAGAATAAGGAATCATTTCAACTTCATAATAGTTTCTTGATCGCATGCCTATATCAAGGATGTGTATTATTGTGAATTGGTTAGCTTAAAAGATATGAATACTCAAGATTAGAATAATTGAATGTAGCTTGAAGCTCAAAATATTGGTTGGTTATCAAGTTTTTTATAAATATATAAATAAAGAAGTAAATTTTAAAGATTTCAAGTGAGCAATATATATAAGAATAGCCATACCAAAGAGAATCGAGCCTGGGTCAAACTTAGATTTTCTTCAAGTGATAAATATGAGATTAAGATCTGTTGTAGCTCATCTCAAGAGAGATTATTGTAATATTAAAATTACATTGTAATTTTTTAATCATAATATATGTGTGTGTGAAAGTTGTAAATCCTCATTTGAATCAATAATAAAATTATTTTTCATATTTTTCCATGCATAGTACTACATATCAGTTTATTGTTTGAATGAATCTAATGGATGCGAGGTATAAAGTCATCTTTCATAAGACCCTAAACCATGATCGCACCAAGAAGTTATGCATGTTGACAATTAGATTCATGTATATGATAATCACATCTTTTATCCCTATGTATGAAATGTAAGTAGTTGATTCTATATGATCTTTCACTAGTCCTCTTTTTGGCACAAGTATGCAATGATAACTCTTCAATAGATATAAATCCATTAAAATGTAGAGTTTAGGAAGTCCTTAGACATGATCCTTGTAATTTCATGAGCATACAATGATTGTATGATGCAATTTCGATAATAAAATGTATTAGGGTGTTTGTTTGTATATAATTTTAAAATTCAATTTAGGGCCTTATTAGTGTGCAAGCTAACCTTGTGAAAGCATGAAAACTAATGTTTGGATCTAGCTATTTTGAGTATTATTATTTGCATACAAGTTGTGGCATTATTCACTAGTATATTTTCATGTTTTATTGTAGGGAATTGTGTAAAAATTGGGTTTTTTTTGCTAAGATTTTTTTCAAGGTCTAACAATTTTTTTTGTATGACATAATTTGCATGATCCAAGACGATGCAAAATAGAATATAACATTAGTTCATTGGGTAGATATTTTATTTACACAACATGCATCAGTAAAATTTATGTCAAGGTTTTTACTTCATATTTGTTGAATTTTTCAAATTTCAAATTTGTTCATTTTAAAATTTTGGAGGGAAAAAAGTATAGGAAATGAAAAAGTAACATATTTTTTCATTAGAAATGACATAATTTGTGTTTAGAGGTGGAAATTCATGTCAATGGTGAATTTTTTAAGTTGCATCAGAGGTAATTTAAAGCAATTTTTATTTTATATGTATATACAAGATTCATAGCCTCCTTTGCACATTTCCTAATATTGAAACATTAGTTGGTAGTGGATTTCTGTTGAAAATTTATAGCTTTGTTATCTTATTTCACAACCATTAGGCCAACCCAAATATTGTAATGGGCTCTCCTATTCTAGGGTCAACCCACGAGTTTTGTAATCGCCTTGTTTTATCTTCCTCCATTCTATATACCCATTTGGGGCTGGCCTATACTTTTTCATCCTCAAAATTATGTCTCTTTATATGCCTAAATTTGACACATAGGTATAGTGTTTGAAATTTTTTATACAAACACTTTTATTTTTAAAACACAACCATAAAATGCAATTATCAATGGGAAAGTAAAAATAAGGGGGTTAATGTTGGTATTAATTGTTGAGACTAGTCAGTAGAAATATTTTTTGACATGCCAGTATGGGTTTTAGGATTCATAGATTACTCTACACATATCTTGTCGTGTGTGTATCAAAAATCTCTACACACAACCAAAAAATCATGATTTATAGTCACATTATTCACCTGTTTAACACTAAAATGTTTTATTTTCTAGGTTGAGGTTACCTAGATAACTCATTAAAGGGGTATATAGAAATGAATAAGCATAAGGGTGATAATCATATTTACAATAGGCTAATTGGGTGTTAAACTCAAATATAAACATACATTGAATTTTTTATGTTGAGTTATGTTATAAATAGGAAGTAAAACTATACTAGATATATAAAGGACAAAGAAGCAATGTACTTATCTTATTCTAGTGTTAATGTAGTTCTAGATCTAAAATAAGCAAGAAGTAGATTAGAAGATGATTCTAGAACAATCATCAAATTATGATGTAGATGCTTTTAGAGATGCAAAAAATAACATTAGTTTGAGATGGTTGTGTCAACGGTACTATATGGACTTGATGAAAGTGTCCTATATGAAATGCCTATTGGAAAAGGATGTGACAACATGGATTCTTTTAGGTTTGACTTTGCCTTCACTCTACTATATTTATATCTGGGTCATGAATTGTCACTCCTCATGAATTTTCAAAACCCTAGTTATTCATATTCTTAGTGATCTTAGGGAAGAATAAGTTAGTGGGCATGTTGTGTAGAGCTGACCCAAAGACCCCTCTATCAGTGAATACTAGATCTACATAGCTAATATTATGAAGAGGGCCTCAGACTGATGTAGTTATCCCTATGTGTTGGGTTGTGACTTGTAGATGTGTTATCCCTATGAATGACATGGATTTAGGAACAAATAGGGAAATTTTTCTTGATTTAATGTTCTTTAGTATGAATGTTAGGTTTTTTTCTAGATGATGAATGAATGAGGGTTGATCTTGTATTTATATTAGTCCCTTTGGAGATGTAACTCACATTAAAACACTTATGATGAAGGTGAATCTATAAAAGTAGTTCAGTTATGTTGGTTTTTTGTATTTATAAAGTATTAAAGGTCATAAATGGTCAATAACAATCCTTTTATAGGATTCACTTTCCATTTCTAGGCCATTTAGATGTCTTTTTAGGTTTTTGACCAAAATGCGAAATTAAAAAAAAACATTTTGAAGAGTTTAAGGGGTTTAAGCATATTGTAAAAAGTTAAAACCTTTTTTAAGGGGTCCTAAGGGTTAAAACATATATTATTAATGTACTTCAGTCCTCCACTTAGTCTAAACTTGTCACAAACTTAGTCAAGGCAAATCCAACGTAGGAGAAAGGCCTAATTAAGCATGTACTAAGATAAGACATAGACTATTAAGAGATTATTGTTTCCTAAAAAAAATATTAGGCACTTGGTTAAAAGGTTATAAACTTAAAAACCATTAAAAATGAGGAGGATAATGTATGAAAAGTAGAGGAAATTTCAAGTTGTGGATGTAGTTAGCGGATGCATGATAGTCTACAAGTCTCTATATATATCAATTTGAGAGAAATATAGATAAAATAAGGTTTTATATTGAGTTTTATAGAATTATAGGATTTTTAAACATGTAATAGCATGTATTTTTTGTACTTAATCTTATTTAATTCTTTATTAATGACATGGTTTGCTACAAAAGTCTACAATATTGGTCTCAGTGTAACAGGTAAAGATTACAGTATTTTTCTTCCATTTTAAATGTAATCAAGACTTGAAAACAAGTATCATATCTCAATTAAGGTTAAAATTAATTAATTAAAACAATATAAGTCATAAATAGTTTTTATATCTTGAATTCTCTTTAAATTTGTACTCTCAGCCTACAAGCAAATTGTAAACCCTAAGTTAGGGTTATAAGTCACTAAAATTGTAATATCTCCTAAACGAACCATCCAAAACCTTTAAAACTTTGTAGATTGATGATAAAGGTTTTTTTAAGGTGATAATGATGTTTTAAATACTTTATAAACTTTTTAGGTGGATATATTTATGATTGTGTCATATCAGACTTGTAATTAGGCCTAAACAGGGTTAAAGGTGAAAGTTGACCAATTTCGTTAAGGGCTCAAATCGAAAATGATTATATAAATTGTGTTTTATCATTTATATAACATTTATGAATGTATGAAACCAATTTAATGTCTTTTAAGTCTGATTTTACTATTTAATTTATAGACCAGGCCTAGAAAATAAGATTGCAGACCAAAAATGCAAATAATTAGAGCATTGTTTGAGTCTTTTTGATTGAATATACTTAAAGAAGATGATGAAGCCTATTATTTGAGTTGAATAATCATGAATTGGAATAAATAATCCTATTTTAAGGAATGAAATTCTATAGTTTGAGAAAATTTATCTATGAATGTGTAATAGGCATAGAAATAAGGTCTAAAACACAATTTTATCCTTTACAAAAGAGTCAAGTTCAGTAGGAAATGAAAGTTTGATTTAGTGATTGAATAGTGAAAATGATATTGTAAATAATAATTTTAAATAACATTTTTAAGAATAAGAGTCTTGATTGAGTTCAAAGACATTTAAATAATACTGCAATCCTAGATCAAAAGCAAGTAAACCTAGTTGTTTAATAGACCTAGTTGGAAAAAGTCCTAATTAAAATTCATATTACATCAATTGGTATCAAATTTCAAAAGATTTAAGATTAAAAGAGAGAAAATGTTTGGCTATGGTTCAATAAGAGTGACATAATAAAGAGGACAAGTTGTGAAATAGAATCTTATGAATGAGAGTTGAAAAGAGAGGGCAACAAGCTATGGAAAATAAGCTTATCGGGATGGCACTTAGATTAAAATGTGTTAGAGAAGCTCAAAGGAGGTAACCAATAGCAGAGGGATTGATGATATAGATGAGTAAAATTCAATGGGATTTACAAACAATGGATATTTCCCTGAAAAGGAGTATTGAATTAGTTTATGTGAGTGATGCAGAAGAAGGATCGTAAGGAGATGTGGTAGGACAAGAAGATAGGGAAGTGTAGAAGAGAGGATCATAAAATTAGTTATGGAAATTAGATCCAAACCTAAATTAGAGGTTCCATCATATGAAGATAGATTGAATTTAGAATAACTAGTTGATTGGATTAATGCATTGGACAAATATTTTAAGTATGAAGTCATATATGATGACAAAAAGGTAACGTTTGCTATTACTAGATTGAACGGTCATGATTTATTATGGTGGGATGAAATTTGGGATGAGATAATAAGGAAAGGTAAACCAAATATAAAATCATGGGATATAATGGTAGCTAAATTGAATTTCAAATTTATGCCAAGGGACTATTACACATAATTGTTTAAGAAACTTCAAAATTTGAGGCAGAAGGAAATGAACGTGAAAGCTTATACAAAGGAGTTCTACAAGTTGAATATCAAGGTAGGTCATATAGAAGAGGATGATAAAAATGTGTCAATGTATATTAATTTTCTAAAGTTTAACATAAAATATTAGATTAGTTTATTGTCTCCAAGGATAGTTGAAGAAGCCTACTAGTTAGCTCTCAAAGTAGAGGAAAAACAATCCAAGAAACAAACTCAAATTTTTAAATAAAAAAGCAGTAATTTTAGAGATAGAGGGTAGCATGATAGTAGAAATAATATTTTGGTTTAAGATGAAAGATAAGGTAGCCCTAAAATTTAAGGTCAAAATCTAAGAGAAGGCCACTCATATAAAATAAGAACATATTCAGAAGGTAAAAGAGAATTATTTTTGGGTCAATGTTTTAGACGTAATGATTATGCCATAGATATTATGAATGCCCAAAGTATCTACAATAAGGCCATATTAATCAAGTTATGCAAGATGAAAATGAGTAAAGTGTGGGATCTTGTGATGAATTTGAAACAAGAGAGTCTATGTTGATGAAGAGGATACTTCTCAAGCCAAGCAAGGAGATTAAAGAAGCAACACAATGGAAAAATGTATTTAGAACCACTTGCAAGTCTAAAGGCAAGTGTTATAAAGTAATAATATATAATGGTAGTACTAATAATATAGTGTCTATAGAGATTGTGGAGAATTTAAATCTGAATAAACTAACTCATCCCACACCTTATAAGATGTCATGGTTGCACAAAGGACATCAAGTCTTAGTAAATGAACAATGCAGGGTAGAATTTCAAATAGGCAGCTATAAATATGAGATCTTATGTGATATTATGTCCATGGATGTATACCACATCTTACTGGGTAAACCTTGATAGTTTGATAAAAGAGTAATTTGTGATGGAAGACAAAATACCTATGCATTTGAGAAAGATGGAAAAAGACACATATTGACACCATTAAGGGATGAAGGTGCAACATAAGTATAAATCAATAATCAAGTGGTGATGATGAGTGAAAATGAATTATTAAATAAGGTAAAATAAGATGAATTATGATGCACATTTCTTTCCCATCCAAGGATAGTTGTTATAGCCATTGAGGTAACTAATCCACCTTTGGAAAGTTATACCTTCTTAATTGAGCATGTGGATATGGTAGTTCATGAATTATCAAGTGAATTTTTATCAATAAGAAGAATAAATCATCCATAGGAGTCCATTTCAAAAGTTAATTTGCCAAAATAAATTTCCATAGAAGGCAATATAAAAGAAAATTTTCTAAGTGCACAACATGAGAGTGGAGAGAAAAAGGTTGTCTTGAGGGATAACAAAAGGTTCTTGTGTGAGGAATGCACATCTAGTTCTCCCTATAGATTATTTAAAGCATTAATTAGTGGATTATGTGGTTAATAATTGACATGTCTATTATTTATTTTTGAATTGGATTTGTATATGTTTTTTGGTTGACAAACATATTTTTATTTCATGATCGGTATCTATATAGATAGATGTTGCATATGTTTTATTATGTTTATGAATATTATTTTTACAAATTGCTTAAATTCAATAGTTTATTATGTTTATATGTTGATTATTACCATGATTCAAGCTAACTACTAGTTTGTTTGATGAGGTGGATGCAAGACTGTTCCACCCTCACAAACAATTCAGATGGAGAGTATCATCAGAGAGAGGGGGTGTAGTTATCGACAATGTGGATTGAGAGAGAATTATGAGGACCTATGCACACACCATAATCTATTGTTTGAATTAATAAAATGATACATGCACTAATTTTTTTAAACCTTATTTGCATTGGTTTCATTTCGAGTTATAATTTTCATGTGTGCTAATTTTCTATTATGATATGATGCTTTTCACTACATTATCCTTTGTAGAAAAATAAGTTGTTGGGTGAGAGGTGGAAGATAAATCCAAGAACAAACACACCTGTTCTAATTCCACCTGTTAGGATCTTGCTCCTCAGAAAGAGCATAGTATGATTACCAAATATAAGCAATTGAATATGCGGAAATAACCAGAAACACAAGTAACTAGAATTCACCAATAGCACAGAATATGAGAGACAATACACTATCTTGTATTAACACTATACAGAAAAGAATACAACAAAGAGCCGCCACACTCTTTCACCTTACAGAGATTCACCACACCTCAAGTGTTCAGTAATTCTTCTCACACACACTCTCCTACACAAAAAATGGTCCCAACAACCAACTCACACACAGAATTGGTGTTCACCTCACCAACCAGTCAGTAATAACCCTGCCGGTACACCAAGCACTCTATAGCACTTCAAGCTGATCTCTCATGAACCTGCAACCTGCAATTCAAAGACCAAACTTACATGTAGATCCCCAATGAGCTTGCAACAACCTGCAACTCACAGATCTTACAACTAGAAGGAACTCTTCCTTTCTATCTCATACCTTAAACAATACATGCCAATGGGTCTATAAATAGATCCCTAACTCAAAAAATAACTTAGACTCTTAATTTAGACAATTGTCCTCGCAGCCCAAGACTCTAACTGGTCTCAACATGCAAACTCTTCGTTCACTTAACTAACTGTCCGTGAAACGAGCAGTTCTGGAACACACAGGCGACCGACGTCGGTCCCTGCTTGTCTGGTTCTGCCGACATCGACCGACTTCCTGCCGTCGCCGGTGGCCTTCTGCACTGGTCTCTGCCGACGTCGGTCCTGCTGCCGACGCCGGTTCTCCTGGATCTCAGCAACCATTGTTCCACAGTTTGCAAAGGGTTGAAGTTTTTAGCTCCACAACCTAACAATAAGTGTGTCAATATGGTTTATTTGATTATGTTTTTTATGGGGTTGATCACATTGTGATTTTGAATATATAACTTAGGAATTTATTTATTGTGTTGAATATTCGAGGTTGAAAGGCAATTGTCTTAATTGAGTTGTTTGATTGAATTTATTTAAACATTAGATACTTTTGTTTATGACAAAAATCATAAGAGGCATTTAGGTGAAAAATACCCCCCAATGAAAATTGTTTTAGTTTCCACTTCGAAGTTTGCACTTGATAAGCTTTTTGCATCCTTAGGAAAGTGGATAAAAATTTAGGGTTGTGTTTGGAAGCTTTGTGATACTTTCATTATGACATTCCATTGACAAAAATACAAAAGAGAATTAAATTAGGGTTTCCTTATATTATTGATATCATGGTGGAGGTTTGAACTCTCCAAGGAGATGGGGGAGAGATATTCAACCACCATGACTATGTTTTTAGAGGGAACTATGAGTTAACCAATAGGAACATAATGATGTATCAATGATCATGTGTTGCATGATGTAGAGAATAAAAAAAATATTGGGGTTAAGTTGGGTCATAGAGGACATGCATGGTGGGAGGAAAGGTAATAAAAGAGGATAAGAGAAAAGTAATAGAGGATATAAAATGACAACCAACAGAGGATGAGGAATGGATCTGGAAAGAAAAAAGAATTCAGAGCCTGCAATCTTTGATAACCATGTTAGTTTTTTATTAATAGTTTGCAAAAATTAAAGAAGGAAATAGTATTGTTTTCTATCATAGGTTTTGTTATTTATAATTATTGTATGGAATAAATATGTGGCAAAACCTTGACTGCAAACTTTACCATCTTAGGTCTATAGAACTGAGGATGGAATTTGATTCCATCTTCAAGCCTATAACACTAAGGATTAAACCTTGTTATTATATATATGGTCTTCTTTGTTGTTTCAAGATTTGTTATTAATTGCTATAATTTTCATCTAGTATGCTTTAAATGACTCTCCTTTCAAATACCTCAACCCACTACTAGTTTTGGGGCTTTACTTTGAAGGGTTTTTGAATTTACTAGTATCGAATGTTGTTAAAGGAGTTTTATGAAATAAACATAAAGAAAATCTATATTTAGATATAGGACCCATGTTTAGATTTCAACTTGTTTTCCATAATCATAGGTATATAAATGATTTGTATACATTTTTATGTATGTAGATATGTCCATATCACCTATTATTCCTGTTGTGGCTTAAAGTAGTAACTAGGGTTATAAATTAGTGCATTTTTAGAATGTGATATTTGAGTGTTATAACCAGTTATAAATTAGTTTTATTTAATTGATTATTATACATGACTTGGGAAAAAGGGAGACAAAAATAAATAATGTAAAATAGAATGAATATAAATATATATGGATAAATATGTTTATATATGTGTATATATGTATATATTGGTATACATTAGTCATTATGTGTTACCAAAAGGAATGATATGGGTTTGGTTATGATCCCTTTTTTAATTATAAATATATGCAATATAATCTAGACATAAAGTAAAACCATTTTTTATGATATAACTCAGCTGTAGGTTATAGGAAGAAATTTATATCTTTGGTTTTAGAGCATGAAGGAAATAAAAATATGTGCATTTAAAAAATTAGGTTATGAATATTGTGCATTACATAAATTGATTCTTAACGTGTGCATTACATAATTGGTTATGCATATCTATAAAAATGCATTTCAAACCTTTTAATGTGTGAATATGCTTGGTTGTAGGTCATTATCAGAATAACAAGTATAATATGAATTCAAAACTGGGTAATTGATGGAAGCCACATAATATAGAAACTTGAAAAAAGAATCAATTGAAGTAGTATGAGTTTTATATATATATATATATATATATATATATGTCTGTGTACCAGTTGGATACTATTTTATGGACTTGCAAATTTGTGTAAAAATGAAGAATGGAATGAAACCCAAATATCAACTGGGTAGTATAGACCACATTAGAACTTACTTCAATAATGTGTTAGTTGAGTGAATATATTCCACATTTACAAATATTTATGAAGAGATTTTATTATGTAGCTTATAATGTGGTATACACATCTCTGTATTGTTAAATAGGGGTCATATGCAACTGCTAACTAGGTTTTTGAGTATCTATTTAGTTTTACTTACATAAAATAATCATTTTATAAAGTTAAGATGTGTTGATTAATCTAACACAAGGGATTATTAATTAGATCTTGTAATATAGAATATGCCCATAATACAATCTTATTATGGAATGGCTTTCTTCCTTTTTATAACATGATAAAGTAAAACAAAGACAAGAATTGTTTTGGAATGGCATTCATGGATCTTTCATATTATTTTAAAGTAGATATAATATTTGGATGCATAAATAGAATGGACTATTGGCTGTAGATTGATTTCAATTGTGCATACTTGAATAAATGAGAATTATGATTTAAATAAATGATTAGAAATATTGACACATAACAACTTGTTTCATGTTCTATTCTAAACATATTTGATATGGAGTCAAGTACATTGTTAAATCTATGTTTTTTTTATGTTAAGTAATTAGAATCAATTGGATTCTTGATTGATGTTTGTTTACATCATTTATTGCTGCATGGTATTTACTACACATTGAAACTATATTATTCTAATTTTGAATCTTTATATGTAGACTATTATGGGATAACAAGATATACATATATGAGTATGCTAGTAGGAACTCATATACCTATCTCTTGATATCAAGTTAAGTCATGATTCAGTAGCAGAGAGTTCTATGTGAGTGAAAATGACTCATTTTTTAAAATCTAAATTCTATAATGAAAACTTTGGCCAACGTAATGTTAAAGCTAAGACATTATCATCTCACTATACTTCTAGTTTACATGTGTATGCTGATTTCATTTAGATAGAGGAATGTATTTGCATGGTCTATTTGATTGATGCATGTAGTAATGATAGTCCACACATAAGTTCTAGTTGTTTTCTTGATATTCACACTATTCTTATTTGCCCCTTTGTGGAGGGTAGGGCCACTCCTAGAAGGGAAGGTGTGTGGGAGACCATTGATCTATGGTTGGAAGTAAAACACTCGGATGATGCTCTATCTTTGTTTGCTGATTGAACTAGATGAGATTATACCCATGTTACATTATGGATCATGGAGTCATTTGCTTAACTCATATTATACCATTGTAGTCATTAGTTGTATATGTGGCATTATACTACATTTTACCTTATTAATTGATGGATATTAAACATAGCAATAGCTATGTCATTTGTATATTTTTTTGAAAACATAAATAGTAGTGGTTATAAGCACATTTATGACTGATTTATGGATTATATTATTAGATTTTGTACTTATTTTATCCTATTATACTTGATTGATGGTTATTCATATTTTAGACTAGTTTAGTGCTAGAGTACTAAATGGATTTGATTTAGCCAGTGGGATAATGTTATGTCAACACATATTAATTTTGATTCATTTAGTTGTCGATTAACAAACAAATAGTTGAAAATAATCTTAATAGTAACTAGTAATTACTTGTGAAAAAAATAGTGTAAATGTTGGTTAGCCCAGTGGGGTCTAACAAGGAACTTCCAACTAAAGTTGAAAATAATGAGTGAAGACTATTGTGAGCAGGTTATAGAAGAAAGAGTACTTTTAGAAGAAGAAATAGAATTTTACAAGAATAATAAGCAAAAGGAAGTAATTTAGGTGTAAGTTCATGCACATAAAGAGGACATGATAATAAATAACCCATATGTAGAAGAAAAGAAAGAAAGACAAAAGAATAAGGAGAAATCCATCCTACAAATTATATTGGTTGCTATCTACATGGAAGTCATCTTTATGGCTGAGAATGGGCCTCAAATACCTAATGAACAAATTGGTTTCCTTAATATGTTCGCTTCATGTGCAAGTGTAATCAAATAAAATAAGGAGATATTGAAGATGAAAAATATAGATATGTATAAAGATAGTAATTCAGTTTTGCATGTAGTCCAATCACAAGAAAAATACAAAGAAATGGAGAGAGAATTGGTACACTTATGTGGAGATCAAGTTACAATTTTTAAAACTCAGCCTTTTTGAGAAAATACAAAGAGGGATACTATCCAAACAAATTTCAAGTTATAAGGTAAATATACCAATGTACAATTAGGTGGATATACATCTGAAGACAATGAAGATCTACATAAACCACTCTCCATGATAAGTAGACCATGGGATCTAGGAAGGTATGAGAGAATAAGAATGAGAAATTTTAAAGAATAGAAGACATATCATAACCATCTGAAAATGGTTATGACAAGTATAAGAGCAAAAATAAAGACTCATGAGGAGCTCATGAACAATTTTTTCTCTTTGGTGGTTTGATGTAGGTGCATCTATAAAATCAGTTCAATTATGTTGGTTTTGGTATTTAGGAAGTCTTAGAGGTCATAAATGGTCAATAATAAGCCTTTTACAAGCTTCACTTTCCACTTTTGGGCCATTTAAATGTCTCTAGAGGTTTCTCACCAAAATGGGAAATTAATAAAAATGAATTTATTCTGAAGAGTTTAAGGGGTTTAAGCATGTTGTATAAAGTCAGAACCTTTTGTAATGGGTATTAAGGAATAAAAAACATAAGGTAAATGTCCTTCAGTCCTCCACCTAGTTTAAACTGGTCAAAAACTTAATCAAGGCAAATCTAACGTAGGAGAAATGCCTAATTAAGCATGTACTAAAATAAGATATGGATCAATGAGAGATTATTGTTGCCTAAAGCAAAAATAAACTAAGATTAATAACTTGGTTACAAGGTGATAAAATTAAAAACCATCAAAAATGAGGAAGATAATGTATGATTTCAAGTTGTGGCTATAGTTAGTAGATGTATGATAGTCTACATGTCTGTGTATATCAGTTTGAGAGAAATATAAATAAAGGAAGATTTTGTCTTGAGTTTTATGGAATTTAGGGCTTGTTAAACATGTAATAAAATGAATTTATGTGTAATTAATTTATTCCATACTTTATTGATGACATGGTTTTCTACAGAGGTCTTCAAGTATTGGTTCGAGTATAACAAGTAAAAATTAGAGTGTTTTACTTCCATTTTAAATGTAATCAAGACTTGAAAACAAGTAATAGATCTAAATTAAGTTTTAAAGGACTTGATTAAATACATATAAGTCATAAATAGTATTCATAACTTGAATTATTTTTATATTTGTAACCTATAAGCAGACTATAAACCCTAACTTAGGGGTTTAAGTCACTAAAATTATAATATCTCATAAACGAACCATCCAAAAAAATTGAAGATTTTTAGATTGATCATAGAGGTTGTTTTTTAGGTGATACAAGTGGTTTAGATCCTTTATAACCTCTAAAGGTGGATATATTTACGACTGTGTCATATTAGACCTACAATTAGGCCTAAACAAGGTTAAATGTGAAAGCTGACCAATTTCCTTGAGAGTTCAAATTGAAAAATATTATAGAACCTATAGTTTATGATTTATATCATGTTGATGAATGTATGAAACCCATTTATGGTCTTATAATTTTGAGTTGATTATGTAAGCTACCAACCAGGCCTAGAAAATAAGATTATAGACTAAGAAAGCAAGAATTAGAGCAATGTTTGAGTATTTTTGATTGAATAGACTTGAAGGAGATGATGAAGCCTATTATTTTATTTGAATAATATTTAATTGGATTTAATAATCTTTTTTAAAGGCATACAAATCTATATTTTGAGAAAATTTATCTTTGAAGGTGTAATAGGCATAGAAATAAGGTCTAAAAACATAGAATTATATCCTTTACAAAAAAGTCAAGTTTAATAGGAAAATAAAGTATGATTCAAAGATTGGAAAGTGACAATGAGATTATAAAGAAGCATTTTCAAGAACCTTTTCTAGCATAAGAGATTTGATTGAGTTCAAAGACATTCAAATAATACTACAAGCCTAGATCAAAAGCAAACATACCTAGTTATTTAATAGATCTAGTTGGAAGAAGTCCTCATTAAAATTTAGCTTACATCAACTTAGGCCAACCATTAGGATACATTTTATTTTCAAATTAGATGAATTTAGGGCACTAGACACTTGTATCAAGTCAAGACATTAGCGTCAATACTAGTATCTATCCTAGACATTAATGTCTAAGGAACAATAAAGTAGGTACAAACTCATAACTTGTAGAGGTAGAAGATAAGTTTTAAGCATTATGAACAAGATAAAAGGTTTGGGTCATCAATATAAGACTGGTCAGAGTAAGATATAGGCCAAGGGGCACAAGATAGAGTAGATGCAAGACTTTAAAAAGTGGGAAAGTTCCACAATTAATATGAGCAACCAAGGTCTAAGTTTTCCAAGTGTACAAGACTGAGGTGCTGTATAATTAAGAAATAGTGCCTACATTTCCCCCCCTTTAGTCTAGTAATGAAATTGCTAGTTTAAAAGAAGGGAATGTGTACCTGGGTGTGTACAACACACCTTATCTTTGCTTGATCCTAAATTGAGTGCTTTATTGGTGATTGGCCTATAACCAAGAACATGTTATAGTGTATAATTAGTGCATATAATCTAAGATTTAAAGTATTCAAATATTAAATTTTAAAAGAGTAAGGTTTAGGGGTACACCTATGTGTCAATGTAACTACTAGTTTGTTTTGAAAGATGTATCATTGTAAAAATTTGAAACAAAGATTAGGATAAATATATATAAATTTGGAAAGTGCATATATCTAATGAGATAGAGAGAGAGATTGGAAGGCACATGCCCCCAACCTTGGTAAAAAGGTAAGTTACCACCCAACAATTGAGATTAACTCAACTATACAACCTAATGATACTTATAACTTGGTAAAATCTAAATTATACAATAAAATATAACCTAAAAAATTGGTATAATTGAGTGATTTAATCACCTCAACCATACCAAAAGAGAACCAACTACTATAGTAGATTGGTTCAATATAGTTGGTAAGAAATTTCCATGGGTATCAGTACATAAAAGTCCATGATATGGTAATAATACATAGAAGAATTTTAAAATGTAAAATTAATTTTGATTTTGCAATATTAGATGCACATTGTATAACATATGCACCTTAGATATGTCTCATGCTAAAACTGTGTATAAAAAAGGTACCAATGTGTAGAATTTTGCTATAAATATGAATCTAAATTTATATAACTATGTGCTTTGGCCAATTCAAAAACTAGGTAAGTGTGGAAAACATGCTTCCAAAGCATGCCATCATTATATATGGAGAAATCTAATATCTAAAATAAGTATCAATGTGGATAACATGTTTATAAAAACATGCCCCAATATAATCTAGAGATGTTGAATACTGGATAAGTGTGGAGAACATTTCTCTAAAGCATGCCCCCACTGAATTTGAAAATTGTGAATGTGTGGAAGCCATACCCATATAACATGCCACCACTGAATCTAAAAACTGATATAAGTACCACATACTAAATAAGTGTGGATAACATGATTTTTAATCATGCCCCCATTAAATCTAAAAACTGATGCCAAATGTGAAAAACATGTCTTTATGACCTGCCCCCACTGATATGCACCCCATTTAAGGTGAGGGAGGAATAGAAAATGGTAGTTACCTCACCTCAAAATGATAAGACAACTATATAATTTGTTAATATAACCTTGTAGCATGTAGAAGAAACATGTCTAGGTAAATGTGTTATTGAAGTGCATAGAATCATGTGATGAAATGAATGCCTAAGATACATGATAAGGATCATGACAATATATGTATAATAATAGTACAAGACCAACAAGAAAACAAGCACAAACATAAGATCACTCAAAATCAAGTCAAAAGGCAATGGTCCTAGGAGATCGAAAACAAGGGACATGTTCAAATGCTTCATAATTGAAGGGACATGACTTAGTCAAATGTTGGCCATTGAATTTTGATTAAGTATTGTACCATTTTGGTGTGTGTGACTAACATGACATAAAAGGACCATTGTCCCATTTTGGTGCAAGATTGACATGACATGGAAGGACCATGGTGCATAGCTAACAGGTGTAGAAGCATTGTGGCATAGGACTTGCTTGGCACGAGAGGATAATGGTGCAAAAAATTAGTTCAAGAGGACCCAATCAAAAAAGAATGTCATGAAGAACCTACGAACATAGGACTTGGAATAAAAGTGGAAGACTAGGGGAGCACATGGCAAATGAAACACGTAAGAAGTGGAGAGCATGGGATGTAAGAATAGTTAGGAGAATGAATCTCATGGGGCACTTTGACCTTAATGATCAAAGGGTTCACACCTTCCCATAAGGAATGAAACACAATGCCACTAGAATATATCATAGAATGAGGATCTATGGGGTACAGGGGCCCATGTCTATAGGAATAACTCATTGTAAGAGCCATAACTCTCAATCTATTAAGAGTTCGTGTGTGTCATCTGTTCCTATCATTAATAACCATGACACTTGGTTAGGGTTAAACAAGTATAAATACACATATTATAATCTATTATGATGAAGATCTTGTGGAGAAAAATATATGATGAAACCTTACCTTTTATTCATTAAGTATAATAGGAGATAATAGAGTTTATCAATTTGTTGTCTTGATTAACAGAATATGTAGCAATAGATAATATATGTGATGTGTAACAATGTTAAAAACTATTTGAAGGAATTAGAAGGATACAAGTAATGTACTCTTGCTATTACATAATCCTTATTCAAAACTACATAGACATGAACACACATTTAATACTATGTAACAAAACCTTCAAGAATTAGTCTTTCACTATGTGCTTTAGGTAAGTGCACGAGATCAAAATCTCGCATGATAGGGCCAATGCATTAGCTTGTTGGGATAGACTTCAACATTAGAGCTAGAATTAATGATAAGAAACCAAAATTTTGGTTCCATTATCGGGACCTGAAGCACTTAAATCATAGTCCTAGGAAAATGTTTAAGTGCATTATATTGGAGAATATAGAAGAGTGGGTTACTAGTGTCAAAGATAACTTTGCAGTTCTATATCTTGAAGCAAGAATCTTTGCATGACAATGGGTAGAGCAAAATCTCTATAGTCCCTTATATGAAAGCTTCTTTTTTGAGGTCCCATTTCTCTTACATGCTTGGATAATAACATATGCTCAAGGATGATCCAAAAATCTTGGAAGGATGTAACCTTAGACACTCAAACAACAAATTATTTTAGCATGACTTGGAATTCCATGGACGTGAGCAATAAAATTTTAGTGGAAAGGAGTTTAGAATAACTACATTTTGGAGTATGTTGTGACCACCTATTCATGTCTTGAAGAAGCCAAATTCCAATTTATTTGAGAGCTGAGGTGTTATTATCTCATGTTTTTTGCCTTTGGAATTAAGAAATTAATTATTGACCTTGGATTGGATAATATACCCATGGACGGCTAAATTATTTCATGCATGAGCCACACATTTGGAAGGGGAGACTAGTGGTTGCTTTAAGATTGTGAGTTTAATATGGTAGTAAGCTAGTGAGCATTACATAAATGGAAGTATGATGAATCTCACCAAAGGAACATGGGAGTTAGCAACATGGGAAGAGATCGGGAGACCTCTAGGAGTGCTATGAAGAGCCATAGGGAAGTGAATACGCATGAGGAGCCCATCACTTTCAAGCCATGTTCTTTGCCACTTATATCCTATGAAGGATAAATGAGCTAGACTACAAGGGTTGAGGAACCAAACCAAAATCAAGTAGGCCCCCCCACCATAGTGTGTGTTTATGCCTTTGAGTCAGATAGAGTACGTATATGAAATTGGGATGTAAGGGAGACTAAAACTAGACCATTGGATGCTTATTTATATTTTACATTATCTTTCCCTCTTTAAGGGAATTCTATGGCATAACTTGGGATGCTTGGTGGGTCTATTCCTCAAGGCCAGAGTATAGACCCAAACTTGGGTAACCAACCTGCTACCATGCCTCTTTCCACAAACACTACTGCTAGACGTGCTAGAGGAGGATTAGGTGGAGTAGGAGGAAGCAAACCCCTTCCTCAAGGAATAAGGGTTGGATCTTCTCAACAAACACCCATTAAACCATCACAACCCACTATGGTATACTATGAGATGAAATTACACACACTTGAATATCGAGGGGTAGAGAATGTAGCTAAGCATGTCCACAAGTGTGAACTGATTTGGAGAGCATAAGGAATCACATCTTTTAAACATAAGGTTATGTAGTTTGCAAATATGATTTTAGATCACACACATAAGTGGTATCAAAATTTTGACCCTCAATAAGTAGTGGTCAATTATGATCAGCTCAAAGCATCTTTTTTGTAGGAATTTGATATTCTTGAGTTTGAGTAAAAAAGTATAGTATCACTAAAAGACATAAATCAGGTACTTATAGAGAGCGTACGTGAGTATGATGCATAGTTAAAAACCTTGATTTCTAAATTATCATTTGAAATAAACACTCCTCAACATGCACAGTGGTTTGTGGGAGGACTATTTCTACCTTTTTGATGGACCTTATCACACAAAACCTTCATCAACCGGTTTAAGGCTTTGGAAGTTTCTCTCTATGTTGGAGCAGTTGGAAGCATTGAAATTGAAATTAGTCCCTTTATAGAGGCACAAATAAAATATATGGCATCATAAATTTAAAATTTGATGGCAAGTAATGTGCATGAGACACACAGTGGTGCCTAGTGTACCAACTATGAAACTGAAGGACATACATGGAGCAACTACCCGCATAAGAACATCCATGTAGTACTTAAACAATCATGTGAAATATACCATGAGGAACATGATGTTTGTTCTTACCCAATTTTATAGTAGGATACACACACTAAGGTGTCTAAGTATTGTAAAATTTGTAATGCCTACACTCATGATACTAGTGACTATCATCTAATCAGTAACATCCATGAAGCCCGAATATGTGGCACATGCCAAACCTCAGTCACTAACACTCAATATAATGGTGGTAATTGTGGATGAGGAAGAGGACATGGATGAGGAGGTAGATGATTTCCACCGAGGACTTGTTACAAATATGGGTCACTAGATCACTATCAGTAGGATCATCTAGAATACCCGACGTGCACATTTTGTAAAAAGGACCACCAATTGGAAGAGTGTCCTAATATATATGATTAGGCCATCAAAAAAGAGCAAAATTAAAATGGTGCTAGTATGATTCAAATAGACAAATCATAATGGTGTACATTCCCAACCATCCCAATAATACATCAAGTAAATATTACCACTTGTAGTCAGGGACATACTCAATAAATAGCCAATCTAATTGAGAAGGTACAATAAGAACCATGAGATTGAAATTACCCTGATGATCAACAACAAAAGGATGTCCTTTATGATATGATGGCACTCGTATGAGAGCTCCAAAGTGAGATTTAATACCTTAAAGATAAGGACATAATACAATGTAATGTTATGCAAAGGGAAGTTGAACCTTGACTAGTGGCATGGGATGACTTCTAAGAACTATGCAAGCATATGCTAGATGAGGACATTGTTCCCTAGCTTAGTGATTGGCTTAAGATTCAAGCCTGATCATCAAATGGAATCCACCTTCACCTCAATCAACAAAGTGAAGATCATTTTTTAAATCATACTCGACATTAGGAAACTCCTAGTTCGTCTACTCCCTTAGAAAATGGAGAAATATTAGATAATGTTGACATTAATGGATGGGTTATCTGAGACATTTTAGTAGATATCAGTATGAAAGTCAACATCCTCACTAAAGATGCTTGGCACAAAAGGTCTAGTCTAGCCTTGTAGACTTCACCTCATATTATTCATGGTAAATAAGACTTGTGCGTACCTTATTAGGGTCTTCAAGAATGCCATAGTTGACACACTTGGAGTTCCCTTCAAAGTGGATTTTGAGGTTTTTGAGTTCGCTGAAGCTGACGATTACCTAGCCCTACTAGGAAGGCCTTAGCGCTATGAGAACCATGTAGACTTGAGCTTTAAAAATTGATACATTAATTTTGAGAATACTGATCAACATGTAGTAATACCACTAGATCAGGCACAAGGACCTCCCTATATCAAGCATATTAATGTTGATGAAGACATCAACCACTTGTATAATGTTACTGATCAAAATGATGAATAACATGATCCAACCTTGGATGGTGTTCTTCAATGGACTGATAACCAGTCTATTTTGGATACTACAAGTGATGCTTGTAACTATTGGGCCCATGGTGACTATGATCTCATCTAAAGGATGTGTATCACCATCAACAGAGGAGAAAACTTCTTGTGCTAGCTTCCTAAACATCACAAGTTTGTGTACCTCATGCATTTAGCAATGAGAGGGCCACTGATAGGACCACCACTAGAAACAATTGATGAAGCCCCACAATTCCAAGGACAAATGAAGGTACATGATTTTGTTTAGCATCTTAAAGAATTATACAACATTGAGGATGACTGGATGAGGTCATTGGATCACCTTTTTGATGACATCTATATAAGATGGTGGCATAACCATACACAACACCTTCAAAATTGGAATCAAGTATGTTATGCTCTCTATTATAGATTCCAATATGACAATAAGGTAAGGGTAACACTTAGTTACAATGGTGTGCAAGAATTCAAACCTCACATTGAGGCTTGTAAGACAATATGGTGAATTGAGGAAACATACTTACCAGAGCACCTCTGGGTGCATGCATTTTATGTGAGTTTATGTACTTGGTCACGGTCATGGTATATTCATGAAGAGAGGCATATGGGTATCAGGTTTTGGTAGTTACTAAAGGAGAACATGACATTGACACTATCTTATTCTTCACCAAGGATGGACTTGGACCTCACTCTTCAAGCCATGCATGAAGTGACTATTGGAGGCCCATGTCCCATTAATGACTACATGTGGTGTATTCATTAGGAACTTGAGGAACCTTTAAACTTGTTCATTGAGCCTTTTGCCCATCTAATACTTACACAACCACTAGGTCTTGATGAAGAATGACATGAAGAAATTCACTAAGAAAATCATAAAATTATCCTCTAACAAGATGGTAAGGGATCTACTTTGCTCAACCCCTAAACAACCATCTAGATGTTCCTAAAAGTACTAGTTCACAAATAGTTAGAGACACAAGTTATCCAATGGATAACCCTTATCATGGGCCTATTCAAACTATTCAATGTAATATTATCATAGAACAAGAACCAAAAATGGATACGATTAGAAACTATTGGACTGACACAAAGATTTCAAAAATCTTTGAGTTGTTAAAATAATATCAAGATGTGTTTCCAAGGAGCCATAATGGAATGAAGGGAGTCCATTCATCATTGGGGAATATGCACATTAAGCTAATCGATGGTGATTTCCCAATAAAAAATAACCATACAGGATGAACCCTAATCTCTGAGTGTGCGTTAAAGAATAGATTGACAACATGCTCTACACTAGAGTAATTACTCCCATTACTAAATTTGAGTGGGTCAGTCCCATGGCAATCAGTATTAAAAAGGATGGGTGTATCTTTATCTATGTGGATTACCATGTGTTAAATGCATCTTGTGTGACATACCCCTTTCCAATGCCTTTCACATAGGAAATCCTAGAAGGTGTTGTTGGTTGTGAAGTGTACTCTTTTATGGATAGATTATTTAGGTACCATCAAGTCTAAATAGCTAAAGTATACTAGTCTAAAACAACTTTCACTATAGAATGGGGATCTCTTGCCTATACTATTATGCCTTTTGGGTTAAAAAATGCCCCAACAATGTTTCCACGTATATTAGTTGAAGCTTTTAAAGATTTCAATCATAAATTCCTCCAAGTTTACTTGGATGACTAGATGGTAAATGGGTTAGTCAAGGACCATTATGCTAATTTCAAACTCATGCTTGAGCACTGTCAAGTTTTATAAATTTCATTAAATTTTAAGTTCTTATTCATGAAACTTTTTGGTGTACTTCTTGGGATATTATTTGTAAGGAAGGACTCCTGGTGGACCCATTAAAGGTCTCTAAGATCCTTCATCTGCTAGTGCCCAAGACTCAACACAGGGTGTGTGACTTCCTAGGGTACATAGGTTATTACAAATAGTTCATTCATGGTTATGCAAATATTTTTTCACCCTTAGAATAACTTTTAAAGCATAATGAGTAGTTCATATGGTTTAATTCTTGTAAGGCAATTTTTGAAACACTCAAATAAAAGTTGCTTACTACCCCTATACTACAATTCCTTTGATTGGACAAAGCCTTTTTATATCCATTTTGATGCATCTGGTATGGTAGTTGGTATGATTCTTGCATAACCAAGTGAAGGTCACTTAGATCATCTAATTTACTTTGCCAATAGGAAGTTGACACTATCTGAAATAAACTATACCACCATGGAGCATGAATCCTTGTCTATGGTCGACGCTTTACAAAAGTTTAGGTAGTATCTTCTATCCACTCCTTTTACATTTTATACAGATCATGAGGCCTTAAAGTACCTTTTCAACAAACTAATGCTACATGAAATAATTTGCCACTAGATTGTCCTGTTCTAAGAATTCCAATTTTTTATAGTGGTGAAACCAAGGAAAAATAACTATGGACCTCACCATTTATCCCAAATTGAGATCAATGAAACACCACACACCATACAGGATGATCTTCCTAACATATAATTATTTTGAGTTGCTCAGGTACCTAAATAACTGGAAGATATTATAACATTTCAAAACATTGGTTCCACTCTTGACTCTCTCACTTCATAGGAGAAAAAACAACTTGTGGTCTATGCTGTAACCTATCAATTCATAGTAGGAGATCTTTATAAAATGGATCATGATGTGATGATTCACTTCTATGTAATACAACATGAGTTCCCTAAGGTACTATGAGAAGTTCACAAAGGTATTACCAAAGGACACTATGCTAGAGAAGTTACCACACACAAGGTGTTGTTAGCTGGGCTATGGTGGCTAACTCTATTAAAAAATGCTAAGGCATATGTTAGGAAATGTGACATCTACTAGCATATAGGTAAATATAATAGAAGAGATGATATGCCTTTATGAACATTCCTTATCAAGAATCATTTGAAAAATGGGCTATTGATTTTGTGGGGCCCATCACTCAGTAGGATGATGAATGGGTTCTTAATACATCATTGTTGTAACTGACTACCTCATGTGCTGGGCTAAAGCAACACCAACAAAATACTATACCATAACAACTACCACATGATTCATCTAGGAAAATGTTATAACATGGTTTAGATGTCCCCTAAGTTTCATTAGTGATCATGGAACCCACTTTTTGATTGATACAATTCACATTTTGTTGGCTGAGTTCATGATTGTGCACCACAAGATGACATCATACCACCTACAAGATAATGGAACTATCAAAGATTTGAACAAGATTCTTGGTACCACTTTAACTAAAATCTACAATGTCATCCACATTGATTGAGATGATAGAGTATCTACAATACTTTAGGCCTATTGAACTACATACAAACATCTTAATAAAAGCATGCCATTCAACTTAGTATTTGGAAAGGAAGTGGTTATACTAGTGGAGCTCATATTACCCTCCCTCTGTATAGCACACATGATAAAATTAGAGGATGAGGCATCTTTAAAAGCATGATTAGATGATTTAATAAAACTAGATGAGACCCAGTTTCTCACCCATTAGATTCAAGATGTAGAGAAATGAAAACAAAAAACATGGCATGATCACCATATAAATAATAAAGTCTTTCCTTCAAGCATGCAAGTTTTGTTATACGACTCCAAGTTTGCATGCCACCCTGGGAAGCTCCACATCCATTAGGATGGTCCATTTATAATACATAGCATTAGACCTACTGAGGCTTGTTAGCTAAAATGAATGGATGGTCAATTCTTCCATGAGAACTATAATGGAATTCAACTTTAGCCATATTTTTATTCAGTATAACTGAACTATTGTAATCAATAAGTCTTACACCATTAGGTTAATATTTACTACTTCCAATAAATAGCAATGCTTTTGTGGCACATGTTTCTTATTTAGTGTAATTTTGTTTTTCTATAGTTTTTTTCATGGAGGACCATGAACCATTTTAGTATGGGGTAAGGAATCATACATGAGTGGTAAAAATAAAAAATGTACAAGTTAAACTAGGAACGTAAGATATATGGGCACGCAAGTACTTAAGGTGAAAAAATCATTAGGGGTGCATGAGTCATTTAAGGCACTTTGAGGAACTATTCTCACCATATGTTAATTTTTTTAAAAATGAAACAACTGTCTTCCACTAAGGTGGGATACAATTATCTCTAATTCTAAGAAAGGTGCGAGAAAGGATAGACCATTAATGTGATAAGGCTAGTTATGATAGGAAGCATGTGAATAAAATGATGGGACAAAATTGTTAAGGCATTAAATGCATAATGTAAGGTTCAAAATATAGTGGCCATTAAAGGATTTGCATTTATGACTAGGAAGTAATGTGGAAAAGAAAGGGATTAATGAGAATAAACCTGTTTGGGGCCTATATAAAGATACATTAAATTCATTTAAACCTTTACATTGAGTTGATTATCAAAGCCAAGAATGAATGATGAACTAGAGATGAAGAGCAAGTGACTACACCAGAGCTAACCCAATTGAATCTTGAGCAGAGCAGTGTGTATACCCTTGGCAAGACACGTAGGTTGCAACCTATTTGAGGATAGAGTGGTTAAGTTCAGTCTGGGAGAGGAAAGTGGTAATTTTTGAAGTTAAAGGTTGAAGGTCTGCCATTGATGAAGCGTTAAGATTAAAAATCTTGAGTGAGTTGATATACAACCACATATTATTTTGGAAACATGGGATGGTTGCATGTTAACCTTTAGGCTCCATGAAAGGTAATGTGGCCTAAGAAAAAGGCCATAAGACTTGAAGATCTACAAACTATATCGAAGAAAGAAGAGGTGAGTGGAAAAGATTGGTTTCCCATTAGAGAAGAGGATCTAAAGGACCAAGAGTAGAGACTAGAACAAGTACAATGCATAGAAGAAAAAAGGGGAAAGATGGTCAAGAAAGGGAAGCAAGAACAAAAATTAGCGGTGAAAAAGGCCCCAACATCCCCACCTCCCTCTCTATTGATATAAGAAATGCACATGGAGAACTAGGTCTCTAAAGTCTCGATGGCCACAGTCTTTGAATACAATCATCACTAGTTGGGGAAAGAGTTTAATCTTCAGAATGAATATCAAGTTAAGACCTCCAACACAAGGAATTAAGTGGTCTATGATTTATCAATCAAGAACCAACTAGACACTGTGGGACTCTTTTAACTATTTGAGCTACCATATTTTGGCAAACCTATAGAGGTAGTACAATTCCTCCTTTCATGTATCCAGGAGGACTATATCTACTTTTCTAGGCACAACATAAAGATCACCCTGAGAGGATCAACAAAATCACCAAACTATAGTGTTAAGGGATGAGTGTGATTGATATCTTAGATGACACAGAGGAGGTATAAAGGACTGCCATGATACTAATATACTAGAAGCAAGGGAACACAATGTACATTAAGAACTTATAATATCTCACCCTTAGCATTGCAACATGGATCATTTCCACCTAGATCAAAGGGACCGATCATTAGAAAGAGGTGGACATGGCACACCTATACATTGGTCACCAAGTCTCATAGGGATTAAAGTACAACTGGGCACTATACTTTATCCAAAAAATAATTGAAGATGTAGAGAAGGCCCACAAGATGCCCAAGTATAGGTTCCCCTAGGGATTGATCCTTTTATTAATAGTCTTCGATGAGATCAGAGTGACAAATTATAGTTTAGGTGCATTAAAGTGGGTGTACCCTCCCACTCACAAGTCCCCCACTGAGTGTTACAAGGCTTTTACTTGCCCTTAACATATCACCCCTTCATACAAGATAAATATGAGTTATTGGTTTGAAGGGATGAAGGAAGCATTCGAGAATGAGTGGCAAATTTCAAAGGACTTACCCCTTGACTACAAATCAAGCATAAGTTGTTGTAAATCACCATTTCTCCCTTGTATGGATCCACATGAATCCATCAAGAGAGATTTCAACATGACTCAAGTTTTCATATGCATTCTCTGCATGGTACTTCATAAATGTTGTTAATCAGATATATGATACACAACCAATCATTTTACATGCATAAAGGATTGACGTAGAGTGTCACACCCTCCAAAAAGTTTATGTATACCCAAGTAAGATGGCCTATGTGTAGAGGTTGGAGATAGACTTGATTGATATAAAGGTTAAGGATATTTTGGTTGGGGAACAAGTTCACAAGTTATTATATATGTTATGCCCCTATCAACACCCTCAAGATGGAGACCCTAAGGAAAGGCTCCCCCAAACACCACAACTAAGGAGGAAAAAGTGACCAAAACCAAGTGCAAGTTTGAGTGGGCATTAGGCCCCCCAAAATAAGTAAAGGATGGTAGAGGCACAACCCTCCAGACCCACCTCTTCTTGTCCTTTTACACCTCCACCTCCACCTCACCCTTCACCTTCACCACCTTGCCCTTCACCTTCACCACCTTGCCCTTCACCTTCACCACCTTGCCCATCACCTTCACCACCTCATCCTTCTTCCTCCCCTCCTCACACTTATCTCCTCATGTTTCTCCATACCCTTCACAAATTACTCCTCTACACTCATCTATCCCTGACCCTTTATCTCCTTAGCCCACTCCCCCTCTTTCATCCCCACCTTCTCCACCTCCTCTTCCACCTTTGCCCCTACCTTCTCCACCTCCATCTCCCTTGAGGACTACCACAAAATCTTCCCAACAACTACATCTGAGACAAATACCCCAGTAGGATTCCCCTCAGGTGAAAATCCATAGCTTGGGATTGGATTCTGAGAAGACTCCCTCCCTAATGTAAGAGAAGGCCACATCCATTGATTCCTTGCTTGATGCTAAGATAAAATATAATGAAGATTATGTGGAAGATATTGAGGTGGCCACTAGGAGGCTAATATTTAATGGGACCCCAATAAAGGGAAGGAATCAACTATTTTAGAAGGGTAAGAAGATGGAAGAATGATGGCCATTATGCACAAACATTACCAGTTTGATGTAGAGGACATATGATTTTATAGTTGGCTGCACTTCCATCCCAAAGAAGTGATTCATGAGAACAAATCATCCTTGATTGACATGTATAATGAGGAGCACAAGTTTGAGCTCCCACTGGATAACATCTCCTTAGGTCTAGATGCTTCAGCACTGTCAGAATCAATGAGGGTTGATCTACAAAAGCTCACCTCATTGATAGCCAACACTGCAATTTTGAAACTTGACATGGAAATAATGTGCCAAAACATTTTTTTGGATTATGATATGTGCATAGTGGAGAGGAAACATGCTAAGGTAGTGGACATGTATAATAAAGTGCTTTCAGAGAAGAAAGCACTCGTCGAGGAAGTGGCCTCTATTAAATAAAAGATCCAAGAGGCCACATAGGTAAAATTAAGGGTTTTAACCCTTTGTAAAAAATTTTTGAAGGAGGATCCATCACTTTTATATGTTTTACCTATGGACAGGGATGCCATTGGAAAGTTAGAGACCCTAGTTAGACTACTGCTCAAGAAATACAAGGAGTGGCCCATGCCAAGAGATGAGGGGAGAGAAATAGTTAAATAGCTGACCATGGTTGTTGACATCTGTAAGTGTGTATTAAAGATGTTTGGGAAATTTATCCCTATTTTGGACATAATTTTTGCATTCCTAGTGTGGCCAAATAAATTCTTAGAGGCTCAGCTCTAAGCTGAAGAGGTCTTGAGGCAATAATTGACTGATACTACCCTTCTAATAAAAGATCACACTAAGTGTGAGAAAGGATTTAAAGATGTAGAAATGATGGAGAAAGATATTAATAACCATCATCAATAGCTAAATTCAAGTTTTTACACCCTTTGAGGATAGCTTGATAATGAGGTCTCCATACTAGAATACATTTAGAAGAATGGTAGCACAACTCTAGATGAACAAGTGAAAAAGACCAATAATCCAAACCAACCTGAGGATTTGAAAGGAATAAAAGAGGCCCTTTAAGGAATAACTACTAAGGTCCTCAATGTATTATCCCATTGGGATGGTTTTAAAAAGGAACTCGAGTAGAAGGGGCTTGAATTTTTGGAAGATGCTAGTGTGGCTTAGTCTGGGACAGACTAAGGGCATAGTGTGGGGTGATGTTAGCCCCTAATTTTTATTAATTACTATCCCATTTTGGTGTACAGGAATAACACAACATGGAAGAACCATTGTACCATTCTGGTGTAAGACCAACATGGCATGGAAGGACCATGGTGTAGGAAGACCATGGTGCATAACTAAAAGACGTATAAGCATCATGGCATAGGACTTACTGGGTGAAAGAGCATAATGGTGTAGGAGAACTAGTGCAAGAGGACCCAATAAAAATAGAATGTCATGAGGAACTTGAGAACATAGGATTTGGAACAAAATTAGAAGACTAAGGGAGTGCATGGGAAGCAAAGCATGTGGGAAGTGCGAGCAGTTAGGAGAACCATTAACATGGGGCACTTCAACCTTAATGATTAGAGAGTTCACACCACCCCACAAGGAATAGAACAAATTCCACCAGAATATAACATAGAGAAAGGATCTAGGGGGTGCAGGGGCTCAGCTCTAAAGGAAAACTCATTATAAGAGCCATGACTCTCAGTTTGTTGAGAGTCTGTGCAGCATCTATTCATATCATTAATAACCATGACACTTGGTCAGGGTTAAAAAAGTATAAATACCTCTATTATAATGTATTATGATGATATTTTAGAGAAAAATATATGATGAAACCTTACCTTTTGTTTATTAAGTGTAATAGGAGATAACAAAGTTGATCAATTTATTGTCTTGATTAATGGAATACGCAACAATATATAATATATATGATGTATAGAAATGTTAATATTTGTTAAAGGAATTAGAAGGATAAAATTAGTGTAATCATGCTATTACATAATCCTTGTTCAAAACTACATAGACATGAACACACATTTAATACTATGTAACAAAACCTTTGGGAACCGATCTTTTGCTACGTGCTTCAAGTGAGCATGCAAGACCAAAATGTCACATGATAGGGCCAATGCACTAGCTTGTTGGGATATACTTCAACACCAGAGCTAGAATCAATGATAATAACCCAACATCAAATGTCCACAAAAACAAGAATGACATATTCAAATATACATACAATAATAAATGACATATTCAAATGTTAAATAAAACAAGCATAGGCATGGGGCCATAAATAAAGGAACATATTTAAATGCTTGAATAAGTAAGACAATAACAAGACAAAACACTAAATGAAGTGCATAAAGGAAATCATAATCAACTAGCATAAACATGTCATAGTAGCCCATGGATCAAATGTGTTAGACCCCAAAATTTGACTAAGTATTTTGGATTTTTATCATGGAACCAACATAACAATAGAGGAGCATGGCATAGGAAGACCATGGTGCAGAACTAGCTTGGCATAGGAAGAAAATGATGCAAAAGATCATGGCACAAGAAGACCCAGTCAAAGAAGAAGCATACCAAATGAAGGACCTAAGAGCAAAGGAATTGGTATATCAGTGAAAGACTTGGGGAGTACAAGGAAAACATGAAATGGTTGATGAGTGATTCTCAAGGACAAACTAGACTTTAATCATCACATGAGTTTCACACTATCCCACATAAAGAAGGATATTTAGCAAAAATGATCTATAACTGAACAAGAATAGAGGGGGCGTGAAGGCCCATATCCTTAGGAGAGAATGAGTAAAAAATTACCATGACTCTTAGTATATTGGAGATCATTGGCTAGTCATTTTAGTGTCATAAATAATGTAACAACTTGGTCAGGGAAAAAAAGTATAAATACCCCTATGTAGATATATAAAAGCTTGGCTGAACATTAGTATTATGTAATGATTGCTTATGGTAATAGCAAAATTATGGAAGTTACTATTAGTTCTGGTGTTATGCTACTGCTATTAGATAAGTTACAACATTGAGTTAACATTATGTTTGGTTGTGTAATATGTGACTTGTATTTGACTATAATGAATAGAATATGCATTATATGAGCTTGTGTAAACAAAATTGTGAACCTCATGGTAGTTATATTCATATTATTATTTGTTTACATAATTGAAACAAGGTCCATAGTTGTGTATTTTATTTTATGTGTAATCATTAATTAGACATATAATTAAATACCATTATATGATAAGTATGTTATTGTGCAACATAACCCATGGGAACCAATTTATTGTTACATGCTTTAAGTGAGCACACAAGAGTTTAGTCTTGTATGAAATGCCAACATATAAGCTTCTTGGGAACTAGACACTTCAACACCATAAGGAAAACTTGATAGAAAGACCCAACATTTCCAAAATGTTGGGTTTTTCTATCAAGTTTTCCTTAAGGCACTGAAGTGTCTAGTTCCTAAGATTTTGTTGAATGCCTCGATAGTGCCATTAGCTTGGGGATGATACAAAGTTGTCTTGTGATGGGAAATCATGAAATCAACAATTAATACATAGATAGTCTCATTGATTAAATGTGTACCACCATCACTAGTAAAACTTAATAGATATCTAAAATGAGTTATGATATGTTCCTATATGAAACACACAATAGTTCCTACAATACAATCCCTTATTGATGTGGCCTCAACCCAATGCATGAGATAATCAGTTGTTATTGTGATATAAGAAGAACATGTACATCATCTAGTTAGGTTGATGGAGCTGACAAAATCAATGGCCCATTTTTAAAATGGTTCTTGTGATAAAATACAGCATAATGACATGGCATCTTGATGATTTGGTTTCCCCATGTGTTGTAAAATATCACATTGTTTAACATGAAGCTTGTCATCTTGAAAAAGGGTAGGCCAGCATAATCTAGCTAATAATACTTTGGGTACAGTATCCTCACTAGCATAGTTTACATTGATAATTCCTTCATGAAATTCATAGATAACTTCATGATGCTCATGTTTCATGACACAACATCGAAGGATTTCATCTCATCCAAGTTTATAGAGATCCCCTCCAATGAGTTGTAATGGTGTAGCATGGATGACTAGTTACTTCTTATCCTATAGAATCAATGTATATAATGCTATGCTAGTAGTTAAGAAAGCTACTATATCCTCTAACACTCAGGAACATGTGAAACATAAAACAACTATACATCAGGTAGATCATCCTCAATGGCATGCTTTGGTTCTCTGGAATCAATTTGGGAGAGATGGTTAGGACCTCAATTAGTCTTTCCTGATTTGACCATGATAGAGAATTAGAATTTTTGGAACATTACAATCTAGCAACAGATGTAGTTGTGTAACACAGGGTTATTAACAATTATTTTAAAACTTTATGGTCTATATAGAACACAAAAGGAGTTACTAACATGCACTGTCAAATTTTTTATAAAGCATAAACCATAGAGAGTGGTTCACACTCTATTGTGGTGTAATTTCTCTTAGTTGGAGTAAGCTTTCTACTCATAAAATAGATGGGGTGATCAACGTGACCTTCACCAACATATGCAAGGATCGTATCAAAGGCCATTTCAGAAGCATCCACATGGACATGGAATGGTTTTGTCTAATCAAGGAATTAGAGAATTAGTGTAGGGACAAGCTTTTATTTTAAGGCCTCAAAGGCTTCTTAGCAAGAGCACGTCCAAATAAAGTGTTCATTATGTTTCAAGAGTTCATCTAATGGTGCAATAATCCTTGCATAACCTTGGATGAATTTTTGATAGTATCTTGTTTGACCTAAAAAGGTACAAACCACATGATGGGATGTCAGTGCTAGTATATGGAGAATGATAGTTACCTTAATGGGGTCTACTAAAAGTCCATATTTGTAGATAATGTGACCAAGAAAAACATCAAATGGTGTAACAAAAAGACATTTCTTTAGATTAAGTGAAATTTGAAGCACTCAACAATGCTCAAGCTGAAGCCTTAGATTAGAAAAATGGTCCTTCACCAGGCCATAAACTATCTAGTCATCCAAATAAACCTAAAGGAATTTATGGATGAAGTATTTAAAGGCCTCAACGGCTATATGAGAGAATACAATAGGTGCATTTTTAAATCCAAACAACATGATGGTATATGAAAAATATTCCCATTCAGTAGAAAATGTAGGCTTAGGTCAATCTTCCCTAGTACAAGAGGAGGAGACCACCCTTGAAGAGGTGCATTTGGTGTATAAAATCCAATTGGTGAAGAGAGGGATGGTTTTGACATAGAACAAATGAGTATTATGGGCATTAGTTGCACTTCATTATCCCTAGATATGGATCTTGAGATACTTGAGTGGGATCCTCTCAAAGGGAAGTGACCATATGACTTTGAAGTTCAACCACCTTTGGTTTATCCAACCACCAACTTATGTACACAATCCCAGATAGGTGTTCTAGATAGGATGTTATACTTATATTCCCATTTTCATCTAGAGGATGCAACTATTAATACCAAGCATTTGATGTCCTTTTTATTGAAAATGTATAATGAAGAACACCATTTTTAAATACCTTAAACTAGCCTAATTTTATATTCTAATTCAATGACACTGCCCACTCCAATTTGGGTTGATCTCCAACAAGTCTCTCTTCTACAAACTAGCACCACATTTTTGAGGATGGCCTTTGAAGTTACGTGATAGAATGCACTTTTATATTTTGATGTATACACTACAAAACAAAAACATGTCTAGGTCATGAATATGTATGATAAATAAGTTTCCTCTAGGAAGGAACTTGAAGAGGAAGTGGTTGCATTGAAGTAACAAATAGAATAAGCCACAACAACCAAGTCAAAAATTTAAATTTATGTAAAACTAGTTTGGGCCAAGAATTGGCATTTATAGATGGGGTCTTTTTTTAGGGAGAAGTTGTTGATAGATTAAAGACCCTTATAAATATCTTATTAAATCAATGCAAAGAATAACCTATGCTTAAAAATGAAGCATTATGGGTGTATGAATAATTTGTAGAAGCATTAGAAGTATGCAGATGCACCCTTGAAAGGGTTTGGGAAGTGATCCCCATCTTAGACATTTTTTTTGAGAAACTAGCATGGCCCAATAAAATTTTGGAGGCTTGGATCAAGGTAGAGGAGTCTCAATGACAATAATTGGTGGATGTCACCCTTTTAATAAAATATTGCACCAAGCACGCTAAGGCATTTAAGGATGTCGAGACTATGGAAGAAATAATAAACGCACATCAATAGTAAATAAATTCTAACTTTTTAGCTCTCTAAAGATAAGTTATAAATGAAGTCACTGCATTTAAATAGGTCCAAAATTATGCTTCTACATCCCTCGACTAATTGGTCAATAAGATAAGCAAATATCTAGTCAACCCAAGGAGATGAAAAAGTTAAAGGCTATGATAGAAGAAATAACATCAAAATTACTTGACACCTTATCACATTGGCCCTAAATTTTTGGCTGAGGCCAAGACTGGTGCTTAGTCTGGGAAAGACTAAGAGCATAGTATGGGGTGATGTTGGACCCCAAATTTTGACTAAGTGTTTTGGATTTTTATCAAGGAACCAACACAATGTGAGAGGAGCATGGCACATGAAGACCATGGTGGGGACCCAGCTTGGCACATGAAGATAATAGTATAGAAGATCATGACATGAGAAGACCTAGTCAAAGAAGAAACATAACAAATGGAGGACCTGAGAGCAAAGGACTTGGTATATTAGTGAAGGACTTAGGGAGTGCAAGGGAAGTGAGCAAAGATAAACTAGACTTTAATCATCACATGAGTTTCTCACCGGCCTGTACAAAGAAGGACATTTGAAAATAAGGATCTAAAACCAAACAATAATATAGGGGTGTGAAGGCCCAAGTCCTTAAGATAAAATGAGTAAATGACTGCCATAACTCTCAGTCTATTAGAGATCATTGACTAGTCACTTTAGTATCATAAATAATGTAACAACTTGGTTAGGGAAAACAAGTATAAATACCCCTATGTATAGATGTGAAAGGATGGCTAAACATTGGTATTATTTAATGATTCCTTATGATAATAGAAATTTTTTGGAAGTTACTATTAGTTCTAGTGTTATGCTACTATTGTTAAATAAGTTGCAACATTGAGATAACAATACATTTGGTTGTGTAATATGTGGTTTGTATTTGACTATAATGAATAAAATATGCATTGTATGAGCTTGCGTAAACAACACTATAAACCCCATGCCAATTATATTCATATTTTTATTTGTTTACATAGTTGAAACAAGGTCCAAAGTCATGTATTTTATTTTATATGTAATCAATAATTAGATATATGAATAACCACCATTATATGATAAGTATGTCACAATGCAACATAACCAATGGGAATTGGTTCCTTGTTGCATGCTTCGAGTGAGCAAACAAGAGTTTAGTCTTATATGAAATGCCATCACGTAATCTTGTGAGGAACTAAACACATCAGTGCCCTAAGGAAAACTTGATAGAAAAACTCAACAAAATGTGTTAGAAAAAAATGTCAAGTGCATAACATATCGAGTACCATGTGAAAGATATAATCATGGATAAAGGCATGTGTAAGTACATGTATGAGATTAAAAAATGATAATATAGAGTGACCATAGGATAATATAACTTGGAAGTATCATTATCATCAAGGTGGATTCCCCCAATGTCCATATGAGATGAGTAGAGGGAAGGCCCAACATCCAAAATAGGAATAGATCATGTTTCTACATATGCCTATATCACACTCAAGTAGAAGTAATTGATATGCCATCCATTAACATGGAACTAACACAAGGTTTTAAGAATCTGATAAAATATGTGTCTTTAGTCATGTAAAATGTGAAATTGTACAACTTCAAGTATGGCTAAGACACCTAATCCATAGGTCCTCCTGTTGGCTCACACAACCCTTTTAGGATACTTCTTTCACAGATTGCCAGTCATCCATAGGTTCCCAAAATTAGCTTTTTAAGACCTAAGAAACCCTCTCAGGCCTATATCCATCCCCCTAGGTCTCATCCCCTTAGGAAAATAATGATCAAATAAGACAAGAGCATCAAAATTTAAGGTGTCTTATTTCTAGTGTTGTTGTCCAAGCTCATCTTTGCCTCAAATGTTTAGATTTTATCAAATCCTTATATTTTTCCTTGTTAGCCTCATGCAAATTCATTTAACCCATGACCATTAGTTTCCCTATAAAAGGCCATTCAAATTAAATTTAGAGGGGTTGGCACTCATCTACAAGAGAGATGCAAGAATAAAAGCAAGTACACTCAAGCATTCTTCCTTATTCCTTACACACAACCTTCCAACATTGTTTCAAGTCTACTTAAGTCATTGCACTAGTCCCTAGCCAGCTGAAGCACATCCAATTTCACATTCTAGTATCATTGATCATATACAAATTACACCAATCACTTCAATGGGAGAACTACATTAGCTTGAACCCTCTTTGGAGTATTGGTATGTAGGCAATGTGCCCACACATGGGGTGTAAAGTGCATCCAACGTATCCCTTACACACTAACCCCTTCTCTCTCTTTCCCAAGATTGCATTCAAGTTCAAGCACCAAGAGCTCCTAAGGGTTTTGAAGATTAAAACATACACACAATAAGCTTTGTAAGGTCCCAGACCCTAAAATTTTAGTGACAAGGTAACACATGCATTTTGAATAGAACCCAAAAAGCTTTTAGCCTCAGACAATAATTCCAGAATAGGACTACAATGTCAAAAAATAGGATGTCTTATTTTTGATGCTTCTATCCAATCAAAAAATGAAGTCTAGTGATTTCTTTTTGACTATTTCTCAACCCTACTCCCCCAGTATCAAACCTTGTCTCAGTCAAAATCATCCATAATAAGTTCAGTTCTAATCTCTCTCACTTCATACTATATTTAGAAAAGGGAAAAATACAATCTTTTTACACAAATTAGTAGGTTAATTATTGCATATTGATTTACTGATATATGTTGCTCAACCCCTTTATTATTTAGGAATATAAGTGTAATATTTTGAAAATAATAAAACATTTGGTGAGATTGACTTAATTCAAATTTTTGCACAAAAACCCTAGGGCTAATTATTTCTAATTTTTTACAATATTTTCTTGATTTTTCTTAAATTTAAAAATAAAAAAACTATAAAATAATTTAAATATTTTCAATAAATTCACCCAAACCCTAATTTGCTCATACTAGGTCCTATTTGCATACAAACACTTTCAAACCACTAGGAAAAATATATTGCTAATTTTAAAAATATTTTTTAGATTTTTCCTTAATTTTTCAAGAAAAATTCTACAAATTTTGTTTAAAAATTTCAAATTATTGCACTAATTTTGTAAAAAATCATTCAAAACCCTAATTGCATCAACTAGTTCCCAGTTATTTTTCCAAGTTTTTCCAATCATTTTATATATTTTTAGTTGAAAATATAATTCAAAAAATCAATTTCAAATTACAAATTTCATAGTGTTTTGTAAGTAATATTTTAAAAAAATCCCTAGTTGCATATACTAGCACCTGCTTGCTTTTGAGGTATCACCTTACATGTTTGGCAGCTTAGCATCCTTTTTGCGTAAATTCCAATTCACTATTTTTTTGGACTTTGCATTTCTTATATTCAGTACTTTCTATTTCTAGCACATTGCCTATTAAAACATATTGCAAAATATTTAAACACATTTCAAATTGTTTTCCTACTTTACCAATGACTCAATATACTGGTTTTGATGAAAATGATAAAATAGAACTTCAAGAACTCTTGACCAAACATCTAGATATGAAAGATGACATGCTTAGAATTTTACAAGAAGAACAACAAAAAGTAATCAATGGGAAATCTTATCAAACCACAGAGCAACCAATTGCAAATAACACTACAGGGGTAACTATGTCTCAACCACCCCCTGTAATAGCCCAACCTTCTTCTATGCCACTAGTTGTAGCTAGTACATCCCTATCTCCTGATGTGGAAACCCTTGTGGAAGAGATCCAATCTCTTCAATCCAAGGTGAAACATCTTGAGTAAGGTACCACTAGGAATACGTAGGCTTTGGATTCTTTTTCTCTTTTGAATATACCATTTGCATGCCACATTGGTTCTACACCCTTGCCACAAGGATTTGTTTAACCCAAGCTTACTTTTTATGATGGCAAGGGTGATCGAGAGACACATTTGAGAGCTTTTCACATAGCATGTTTGGATTATGTACCCAATGACTAGCTACTTACCAAACTTTTTCCATGGAGCCTAAAGGATTATGCATTATAATGGTTCTATAGTCTACCAAATCAATCAATCATGGAATTCAATCCTTTAGTAGACACGTTCCTAGCATATTTCAGTATCAACATCGGTGATAAAGTTTCATATGCACAGATTGCACAACATAAACAAAGGTCAAATGAGCCTCTCACAGATTATGTTTTTAGATACAAGACTACTCTGGCTAAGTTAACTAGCCCCATGGATGATCAAGAGCTACAAAACATCTTCAAATAGAGCCTTCTACCAACACTGCATGAATCTATTATGTTCAAAACATTCTCTTCCTTCACTGAATTGTGTCATACACTCAAAGGAAAGAATTCAATCTAATTTCAATGGGAAAAATTAAGTACTCAAGTATCCCAAACACAACTAATAAGAGTAACAACAAAGCCCCATACAAGGTCAAAATCAATGATATTTGTTGGTTGAATATTTTGTAGATCAGCGTATTGATAAACAAAATAGGTCTGATCATCCAAAGTAGGAAGATTGTTCATCCAAATGTGTAGTTTTACCACATCAAAAGGGGACTAATCTCTCCTCTCATCAAGGGGAGGTTCCCTATAAATATGCTATATATATATATATATATATATATATATATATATATATAGAAAATAATACTCAAGGTTAGGACAAACCATCCATCTCTTTTTTTCAGAGATGATGCATGCAAATCAAAGGAGAAATCTTAGGGATAATGATAGAAAGCACTCCTCTTCTTTTAGAAGTACCATTCAACAAACCACAAGAATCTTTCTGGTAGTAATTGCAAAATGTAACCAAGGATGTAGTAATTAGCATATTGAGATGTAACACAAAGTCTCTGCCTGAATTGCCCAAGAGTGAGATACGAAGGACAATGACGGCACAAAGTCATCCCAAGGTCCTTTACATAGAAACAAAAAGAAAACACACTAAAGACAATTATGGGGCCACAAAGTCTCTCCACAGTTGACTTTAGGACACCTTCCTGACTAGTTTCACTAATTTTGCTTGTTGAATTAAAGGAACAAAAAATATATTAAGGGAAAAAGACATAAGAACAGTTTCCCCAACAACAAAGATATCATAGCACAAAGCCTGAAAAGTCACTTGCTTTCTTATTCTAATAACAAAATATGATCAACAATCTGAGCTCAAAGTCTCAGTAATGTCTTTCAATTTGGGCAGAGTTTTGTTTCTCATAATCAGAGAGAGAGAGATCCATAAAATAGTAGAAGAGAATCTTTTATATAGCCTCTTCAAGAAGGACTTGGGAATAGTAACACATCATGTTGCATTGAATTTTGTTAAGAAGACATGCTAGAATTTAGGGGCATTTACCCATTTGTTTTTCTCAATGCAGAGAAACGAGTCACACTATTGAGTGTTTACATACTTCAATGTCCACCTGGCGATCTACTTCTAAAAACATATCTAATGCGTAAATGTTTTTGGTCCTTCCTCATCATTCCTCCTTTTTAGGTTATTTGAATCGGGTCCTAGATTCAATTTGATGCTCTGTTCCTTAGTCGCTTCCTGCTGGTCTTTAGCAATTGACGTGTGGCACATTTCGCTGCAAAATAGATGAAGACACGTGGCAACTTCTGTGGGACTCTAAGAGACGCTTATTGAAAGAGGATTTGAAACCTATTATAAAATCAAAAGTGTGGGTGCAGACACTTTTTGCTCTCTACAAAGTTATAACGGGAAAGGTGGCAGCTTCCACTTGTCTTTTGAGAACCCTGCGGAAGATATCACTTGGCAACATTATGGGTTTTTTGTTTCTTCGGACTTTTCCTTCAGATAAAAAATCTAAAAAAATTCTTTCAGACAATTTGTCTGAAGGAATTGTCTCTTTGTCACTTTTGTCAGGGGAACTTTTCTGAAGAAAATCCCTTTGCTCTTTTGGCCTTTGAATTGGTCCATTTGCTTCCTTCCTGCCCTCCGCAAGGGCTGTTTGAGCTCCAAATTAGCCTTTCAAGTTTTTGCAATGGTTCACTTCAGCTTCTGAGTGTCCTCTGAAAGGGTTGTTTGTCCCTTGGAAATTTGCCTTAGTCAATTTTATGTAATCTCAACATGTGACATGTGGCAGCATCCGTTGAACTTGTGGAAGCTTTGGATGCCTTTTGAGTGTCTTGTGAAAGATGAAACGTGGCAGCTTCCATCGCATTCTAGAAATACTATAGAAACATGCAGGACTCATTTGGATTCATGTGGATGATGCCACTTGGTGTGTTCTACTTAACTTACAAAGGACACGTGGCAGCTTCTGCTGCTCTGAGAAACAAAGTGAAATGAGGCTTGGAAGATGACACATGGCAGCATCTGCTAGGTTCTATCAAGGTTTTATTTCAGTCCATTTGTTTCCTTCCTTAGTCACTTTTGCCTCAAAAATTCCCTTCACAAGGGCACTTGAGTCTTTGACGCTTGGGACACTCCTTTGAACTTGTTGCTTGAACTGACCGATTGAACCAACTTTGGTTCAACGGTTCAATGGTTCATTCCCTTGTTTCTATTGACCGTTTGAACCAAGATTCTTTGAAACAAGCCTCGTTGAACTTGTTAAACCTTGAACCCGTTGAACCTTTTGAACTTGACTGCGCATGTTGAACCTTTTGAACCCGTTTGAACCTTTTGAACCTAATTGAACTAGTCCTAAAAATGACTAAGTGTCAGAAACTTGTTCTTTTGATTGAACCTGCCTGTAGAAACCTTTGAACCTATTGAACCTGTTTCTATCGCTAATTCGCTTTCTACATTCAAAAGATGAATAAAGAAACTAAAGAAATGGACAAGGCTAGAAGTACCTGGATAAAGATTGCGCACCGTAATCCAGACGTTTGTGGGCACCCCTCTTTGGCTGTGGAGGAATGACACTGCAAAAGAAAAGAAACTTGGACAAGAAAATGTTAGATGGATAGGCAGTGGGTTGCCAAGCGAAAGCTTGATTCCGGAAGTGTGAAAACTTCCTCAAGGGAGGTCAACCCACTGATAACAGGCAGATAAAAGACTAAGGAAATACAGAATGCCAGAATATAGGAGTGATAAGCAAATTATAAATGAAAGAAAAGATCAATGATTACCTGAAAGGAGTTGTCAGGCTGATGACAGTCGCCGAGGTCGGGAATGTTGTCGGCGTCAGTTGCCTAGTCTGCCGACTTCAGTTATCCTGCCGACGTCGATCGCGGAAGTAACCGGCGTCGGTCGGGGCAGTGGCCTGTAGTCGGGTTTCTGGACTGTGGATGGGTCTAGTTTGTGAACAGGTTCGAGGCAGAGCTCAGGGATGAATTTGAATGGACTGGGGAATGGCCAGGTTCTGATTAGGTGCCCTGTACAGGGTCTTTGTTGGCAAGAGGGATGAGGGAGTTGTCGAGATCACACTGAAAGGATGAAAGAGTGAAAGGAAGGTGGACAGAGGACAGGGCCTGAGAAGGCTTTTCAGCCTCTCGGGGAGTAGGACAGAGGGAGTGGAAGACAGCAGATGCCAAACAACTGAACACTAAAGACAAGAAATGAAGTGAAATAACAGACTGTGCTTACCTTTTTGCTTGCTGAATGAAGAGTGGGAGAGCTGTTGTTGAGACCACAGAAGACTTTGCAAGAGGAAATCTCTGCTCAAGAATCCCTGCACTTGTTGCTGCTGTTGCACGAGGTCCAGAGGGAGAAGAAACGAATGCCAAAATGCCAAGAGAATTCAGTTTGCAAGCTCAAGGGGTCGGGGGCTGGAATGGATGTAGAAAGGGGTCTTGAAGGCTGCCGACGCTGAAATTATCACCGACGTCGGCTGAAGGGTCGCCGACGTCGGCGGTGGCAGAATGGGGACATAGACTAAAAATAGCCTCTGCCCATTCTTGCACGCCGCCGGGCGAGGGATTGTGGGAAGAACGGTCATGAGGATGCTTAAATGGGCGTGGGAGGAAGATAATGAGAAGATTTGGCATAATGAAGGCTAAGAGGAAGGTGGAGGGATCCAAGGGAGGATCCAAGGTGGCAAGGGTGAGGTGGAAAGGGGGCCACTTAATTGAAATATTTAAGTTATTTTAATCAAATAAGTGGAGGGGACTAAGGCCAAGGGTTAGGATATGGGTTTGAGGTGGACAAGGGGGGGAGAACCAAGGTGCAGACACATTTGTGGTGTCTACATTTGCCCTTTTTTGTCTTGTTGGTTGTTCTTGACGAACTGCAAGACAAAAACAGGAGTTGGTTGCCCCAGGAAAAGAATGAGGTGTTCCCCCCTCAAAGCGATAGTCGAGAGAAGGGAACTGGAGATCGAATGTCAATTTGACAGAGAGATGGATAGGAAAATGTGAGGGAAAATGTTGTAATAGTTGTGATTGCGTGTATACCACTTCACGAGATGATCGGGTCAAATTGTCGCATGTCGAGGGTCAAGGAGTGCCAAAATTGAAGTAACCGGGCCCCAGCATTTAGTCGTCTGCTGATCGGGTTACTCAATCTAAGCTGAAGCTCCAAATGGTTGTCGTGTTCCAGGTATCCCAGGCTCAGAAAGTGCTCCCAGAAACATGAAAATGCCACAAGTAGTAGGGATCAACTGGCTTGCGATCCTATACTTGCGAAGGGTCAAAAATAGTCTGCGGACAATTCTGCTAACCAGCCATGAGGTAGCACACACGCAAAAACAACCAAGGCAACATTGGTTTGGAAGCAGTCAAAGGTTGAAGGAGATACGCATGATCTCCAATGGTCATTGGTCAAGGGGATGGATGGACGAAAGGATGTGGCCGAGCTAACCTCAGAAAACGTCATGTGATCTAAGTGCTACCTACATAGCCCTTGTGTGAAGGGCCTCAGGCCAATGTAGTTCTCCCTAAAAGGGAGGAATGGTCAAAGAAAAATATTGGTCTTGGTCAAAGAAAATGATTGGTCTTGGTCAAAGAAAATGATTGGTCTTGGTCAAAGTTGGTGGAGTTGGTCGTAGTCAAGGTCAAGGTCGCAGAAGAGAAGGTTTGTCCATCAAAGAGACGAACAAACATGGGTGGTTGAGCTAACCTCAGAGGGTGTGTTATCTGAGTGCTACCTACATAGCCCTGGTCATAGGGCCTCAGACCAATGTAGTTCGGACGAATTGAGAAGATTGGTCGATGATTGGATGTGGTCAAGTGTCGAAATGATGAGGGAAAGATGAGGATAAGATGATGCTACAGATGGTGTATTCTGTAGAATTGGTCAAGAGTCTTTCATCCCTAGCAAGTTTCCATAGTCGTGATGGATGTATGCTAAAAATGAATGGAGGTCTATTTATGCTTCAGCAAGTATTGGTTTATGCTTAACATAAATTGGGTCTGGTCGATAGTTTTCATGTGTACTGGTGTCCATAGAAACTATGTGAAATGGACGAGGATGATGTCTGAGACTATGAAGATGAAAAAAATAGCTTGGTTTGAGTCGACAATTGATGTGGTTAAATGTGACCAAAGTGTAGAGAAAAGGTGAAAGGTGAATCGCTCTTTCATTGACAAGGACCAGAAAGGGAGCATAGATAGGGGTTATTAGAACAAAATCCCCGTTCATGCATTACGTCGTTGACCAGTGTTGTGTTAGGGCGGTAATCGAATCACTTTGACATTAAAGTGAGCTTGAAGTCCCTTGAGCAGGTAATAGGAGGAGGATAGGGTAACCCAGTTTAAGAGCAAGAATAACCTTGCCCCTTTTTATAGGAGACCCTGAGACAACTACAAGCCAAGTCCATGACTATATATATATATATATATATATATATATATATATATATTTTATTTTTTTTGGTGCAGACTGATCGATGCTGGAAGTCTACATAGAGATGTCATTTGATTTATGGTCATGTTGTGAAGCTGATCAATGTCGGAAGCTTCTAAGAAAGGTTGCTGTTTGTAGCAAGATTTAGTCATAGCCATCCTTCGAGAGAGTGGTCTATATTTTTGCTTTATATAATGTTTGAATAGCTGTCCTTCGAGGGATCAGTCTATTAGCTACAGCAATGATAGTACAGTTGTCCTTCGAGGGAGCAGTCTGTCTTTTTGATTTGATTTTGTGACCTTGGATTATGTTTTGACATCTTGATTTTTTTTTTTTGTGTCATGGACAAGACTGTAGAAGTTCAAGGACGCCCTTTTATTAGGACAAAGCATCCATGCATCATAAAAGGGTTGTAGAGGACTTGTTAAAGGGGAATAAGGTTGAAAGGAATGAGGATTAAGAGGATGAGGATTGCTCAAGGGATGAGCTCAAGTTACGTGTCAAGTAGACGAGTACTCGACTAACAGAAGAATGGTCGAAGATGCAACGCATTAAGAGGCTCAGGTTCTGGCCGTCCGTCGAGGGAGGACAGATGATAAGTCCCTGACCCATACTTGTGCGTGATGATAAAAGGTCCAAGCCAATTGGGGGCGAATTTGCCTCATTTACTTCGCTCCATATTGGTCACGTGTTGATTCTCTTTGAGGACGAGGTCTCCGATGTTGAAATCTCGTTCTCGTAGATTTTTGTTGTAGGCTCGCTTTATGCGACTTTGGTAGACATGGAGATGATTGAGGGCAGCAAGACGGCGCTCGTCAAGTAACTCAAGTTGAGCTAAGTGATCTTGACAAAAGTCATCATTGGAAAGAATGTCATGCAGGGAAATGCGAAGAGATGGGATCTGTACTTCGAGAGGTAAGACAGCCTCTGTTCCGTACACGAGGGAGAAAGGAGTAGCACCCGTAGAGGTTTGGATGCTAGTGCGGTAGGCCAATAAAGCGAAGGGAATATGAATGTGCCAATCCCTTCCTGTGTCGTTGACCACCTTCATGAGAATTTTAGCCAAAATTTTGTTGGAAGCCTCAGCCTGCCCATTTACTTGTGGGTAGTAAGGCGAAGAAAAGCTGAGTTTGATGCCAAATGAGTCACATAGTTTTTGGACAGTCTTGTTTTTAAAGGACTTGCCGTTGTCGGTGATAATTTTGTGAGGGACACCGAAACGACAGATGATGTGGCTGCTGATGAAGTCGACAATTTTGTCGACTTTTGTGGAGATAAGAGGAATGGCTTCCACCCACTTGGTGAAATACTCAGTGGCAGTGATGATGGACTGATGATGAAGAGACGAGTGAGGGTTAATCTCACCAATGAGATCTAAGCCCCACTGAGAGAACGGCCATAAATCTTGAGCAACTTGTAAGGCGTGGTTGGGGAGATGAAGCAGGTTAGAGTGTTACTGACACTTGATGCAACGTCGAACATATTCGCTATAGTCTTGATGAAGGGTGGGCCAATAATAACCCAGGCGAAGGATGCGCTTGGCAACCGAGTTCCCACTAAAGTGTCCGCCACAAATCTCATCGTGGACTTGTTTTATGGCTTGAGAAGCTTCAGTGGAGTTTAGACAACGAAGGAGGCCGTCGAAGCCTCACTTATAGAGAAGACCCCCTAGCATGGTATAGTGAGCTATGCGTTTGATGAAAGCTCACTGCACATTGCTAGAGAGGTTGGGAGGAGTGACAGAAAGAGACAAGTAGTCCACTAGTTGCTTATACCAGTCATCTTGTGGGCTAGAATTGACAATGTTGATATGGTCGATGTGAGCGGAGATGTATGAAGGCAAGGGTACACGATGCACCATGACAAAAAGTCGAGATGACGATGATGAAGACGGGATATGCGAAGCAAGAGAAGCCATGGTGTCAGCAAACTTGTTCGTAGAGCGTGGAACAGTCTGCAAGAGATAATGGTCAAAAGATGCCAAAAGAAGGTCAGCACGATTTTTATACCTCTCCAAAACTTCGTTTTTACAGAGGTATGAACCGTTAACTTGATTGATGACGAGCTGCGAGTCGCCGAAGATGTTGATAGACTTGATGTGGAGGGAAAAGGCAGTCTGAAGTCCCAAAATTAAGGCCTCATATTCAGCCATGTTATTGGTACAATCAAAGTCGAGCTTGAAAGATAGAGGCATGGGCTCCCCTTCGAGTGGGATGAGGATGACCCCCGCACCCCCACCGAGTTGACATTTGGAGCCGTCAAAGAACATGGTCATTTGGTAGACGGTGTCATCGGTGGAAAGTGTGGCGATAGACTCGTCAAGGAACTCACACTGTGAAGGTTGGTTGTCGGAAAGAGGGGCATCTGCCAGTTGGTCAGCGATGGTTTGCCCCTTGATAGATTTTTGCTGGATGAATTCGAGGTCAAACTCAGCGAGCAGCATGAGCCACCGAGCCATACGTTGATTCTGATATGGCTTGGAGTGCATATACTTGAGAGGGTCAGTGTGAGTGACGACAAAGGTTTTGTGGTTGAGAAGATAATGGCAGAGCTTGGTAGCGGAAAAGACTAATGCCAAACAGAGTTTCTCAGTATGAGTATACCGAGTTTCATAGTCGACTAGTGTTCGGCTGATGTAGTAAACCGCTTGCTCACGATGATGCTCGTCTCGGTGCGCGATCATGGCACCTAACGAATGGTTGGTGGCAGAGATATAAAGGTAGAAGGGTTGGTCATCTTTAGGTGGAATGAGGACTGGTGGAGAGACCAGATAGCTTTTGAGGGCTTTAAAAGCCTCTTGACAGTCCTCATCCCATTTAAAGGAGACGTCCTTCTTAAGGAGATGATGAAAAGGTTGGCAGCGGTCTAAAAGCTACGAGATGAAACGGTAGATAGACTGGAGCTTCCCTTGTAGACTGCGAAGCTGCTTGAGATTGGTCGGGGGTGGCATTTCGAGGATAGCGCGGATCTTGGCGGGATCTATCTCGATGCCACGGAAGGAAACGATGAAGCCGAGAAGCCTGCCTGAGAGGACCCCAAAGACACATTTCTTGGGGTTAAGGCAGACATTGTATTGAAGAAGGCGAGAGAAGATGATTTTGAGAATGGTCAAGTGGTCGCGACGAAGCTTGGACTTGCCGAGAAGGTCGTCCACATAGTCCTCCATGATTTTGTGGAGGAGATCGTGGAAAATGTAGGTCATGGCGCGCTGATATGTGGCACCAGCATTTTTCAAGCCGAAAGGCATGACCCGATAGCAGAAAGTCCCCCATGGGGTGATAAAGGTAGTCTTGTGCTGATCTTTCGGTGCGATCAAGATTTGATTGTATCCTAAAAACCCGTCCATGAGAGATAGCATCTCATGGCCGGCCGTGAGATCAACAAGCTGGTCAATGTTAGGAAGAGGAAAGCCGTCTTTGGGATAGGCTAGGTTAAGGTCACGATAGTCTGTGCAAATCTGAATCCCCCCAGTTGCTTTAGTAACTGGGATGATGTTAGAGACCCACTGCGAATAATCGATGGGCTGGATGAAGGAGACAGAAAGAAGGCGCTGAAGCTCCTCTTTGACAAGGAGCGCAACGCGAGGATGCATCTTTCAAAGCTTTTGCCTAATAGGCTTAGCCTCTGGTTTGGTGATAATGTTATGGGTAGCAATGGTGGGGTCGATGCCAGGCATGTTGCTGTAAGTCCAGGCAAAGGCCTTGCTATGGTCGAAAAGGAACTGGGTATAGTCAAGCTGCTCCTGAGTGTCTAAAGATTGGCCAATCTTTAAGATGTGAGGAACATCGAAAGAAGGGAGGTTAATGTCAATGGTTGATTCATTTAACATAACCTGGGTCTCGGAAGGGAGGGAACGCTGGATGAAAGAGTCATCGGCACCCATGTAGGAAAGGATGGCGTCATCGTCAATGCAGTGGATAGTGTGAATGGTTGCCGACTCATCTTCTATCATGTTAAGAAAGATGAGAGGGAGAGACCTGGACACTCCATTGAACTGATAGGTCAAGGGTTCCAGGCGGATGGTGTTTATGGAAAAAAAAACTAGGAGGGATGGAAACCACCGACTCCGTAGGTGACGAAGGAGAGATGGGTGAGTTTGGAGGAGATTGGTCAATTGTTGGCTCGGGACAAAGGTCAGAAGGAGCCTGAGTGGGGTCATGATATCCCAGGCCATACCGTTTCTTGACATCGACATCATTGAGCAGCTCGATGGGCTGATGGGAGCCCTGCTCATAACGTCCAAAACCAAAACCCTTCCATGCACACCTGTAAAGGTAAGTGTGTGCAAAGGCGGGGTTGCCAAGAAACGAGAAATCTGATGTGAAAGGTTGGGGTGAAGAGAGGGAATTGTCATTGGTAGGATCTTGATTGAGCCCCCCATAGACAAAGTTGGTTTGGAGGTGAGGAGGACCATAAGGTACGACCATCCCGATTCAATGGTCGTAATTGGGACTGAGATGAAGGCGTCCATACTCTTGCGGAGTTTGGAACATGTCTAGGGTCAACAAGCGATATTCCCCAAGTGATAGTCGTTGGAAGATGTCTTCCATGGGGTCTTTGGTCAGCGCTTGAAGAGGAGGGGTGAGGGCGACCGCTGATTGCGAACTGGTCAAAGCTTTCGCAGATGGAGGCGGTGCCAGAGTTGACGGATTGATGGGAATGAGGACATCGTTGGGACGGTAGGTTGTGTTGCAAGTCTTGAAGGGTGAAGGGTCAGCGGGAATGGTGTGGACTTGCCCGTCATGCTCAAACTTCACACAACGGTGCAGGGTAGAGGGGACACGGGCCATGGCACGGATCCAAGGTCGGCCTAGTAGGATGTTGTATTGAAACTCTCCTTCGATGATATAAAAGAGCTCCGGGACTGTGCGCAGACCAATGCGAATGTGAAGGATGACTGTGCCAATGGTCGTGGCGATGGTGTCGTTGAAAGAGCGTAAGATCACGTCAGTTTTGGAGACGCAATTCTTGGGAAGAGCCAACTGATCAAAGGCATGGGTAGAGATTATGTTGATGCTAGCGCCACCGTCGATCATAACGCGTTTAATGCGTGTTCGATCAACATAGGCAGTGATGAAGAGGGCGGCGTCCTGATCTTCCGTGTTAGATGTGGGAATCTCAGAATCGCTGAATGTGATGGAGGCGACAGGAGATAAAGAATGGACGAGGGCAGCGAGTGGTTGGGGGTCCTCGGGTTGGACCTCCGCTGCCTGTAAGGCTTGGATGAGGGCTTGACAGTGCTGAGGCGAGGTTTGGATAAGGTCATAAAGAGACATCTTTACAGGCGTCTGGTGAAGTTGCTTCAGCATGGAGTCGTGAATTGGCCCAGAAGAAGAAGATGAAGAAGGCTGGGACGCGCCAAGGATAGAAATTTTAGGCTTGGGTGCAAGAGGTGGCTTGACAAAGGGATAGGTCCAAGGAATGGCAGCTTTTTCTTTCGCCTTGTCTTTTTGCGACCTAGTGGTTATACGGATAGCATTGATTTCAAAAATAGGAGGTGAAGAAGGGGTCATGTCTTGCTGGTGAGATGTTGACGTGTTTGAAGAGGTTGGATGGGAATGAGCTGGGGTCTGGTCAAGAGTGTCCTCAAGGAGAAGAGTATCCTTCTCCATATAGCGGCAGATGACGGCCTTGAGGGCACAGCAAGTCTCGGTATCGTGTTCTGGTGTACGATGATATAAGCAAATTTTTGTGTCGTCGAACCAGGAGGGCTTGGACCTGAGAGGTTGGAAAGGCTTGATGGGTAGAAGGGTTATGTTGGAAGTCTGCAGAAGTCGGCGCAATATCAACGAGTATGATCATACTAGCGGGTCCGTGCTATTTGATATGCGCGAGGTCGGTGACTTTTGCTTAGGCAAATTTGGAAGAGGTTTCTGTACCACCTTATGGGTTGATGGTGCGGTGACAGGCGAAGATGGCCCTTTCTTGGTGATTGGTACCGCCCTTTTGGGAGAGGGATGACTGGAGGTAGGCAGAGGAAGCAAAGGAGGCAACGAGTTTTGATTGGAGGCCGGAGTGGGAAGGTTTCTAGCCAGGGTTGAAGGATGGGGGCCCAAGATGGATGGCAATGGTGACGGGGCAGGAGGTGTTCGCGTCAGTGGTCTGGCAGTCTTCTTTGACTTGGTTGGAAGACTACTACTGGTCAAGGTCTGGTCTAGGTCCACCTTCACTTGCGAGTGAGTGAGGGCGGAGACAGGGCAAATGCCAAGTGACTTGATAGGCTTAGACGAGAGAGATGCAGGTTTCGGTTTTGACGGGTTTGGTTGAGGTTTGAGAGTCTGGTCTTTGTCAAGAGTCTGAAGAGATTTTGCCTTGGGAAGATTAGCAGTATGTGATGAGAGGGCACGGGTGTGTTGAAGGGCTTTAAGACGCTCCCACAACACCTGAGGCATCACTTTCCTCGGAGGGAGAAGTTTGATTTTCTCCACTAACTGGGAAAATGGCTGAGAAAAAGATGTTGATGGTTGCGGGGTTGAAGACGAGATGGGTGTAGCAGTCTTAGATGCATGGTATGGTGAAGACAAGATAGATTTAGATGGAGATGAAGGGGATACAGGTTCTTCCCTGGGTGGAGAAGAATTTGGAAAGAGAGGCTCCTCAAGCGGGTAAAGGGCAGGGATGATGGTGCCCTCCACTTGCGGTTGAGGAGTAGGAAGGGTCGGGTCCTCCATAGGCAGGAGAAATGAGGATGGCGAGACTGGTGGTGCTGGTAAAGCTGAGGCGTCCTCCAAGATGAGAGAGGTTGATGGAGAACTAGCCAGGGAAAGAGGTTCATCCACATGTGATGGACTGATTGATGGACTAACCTCTTGAGGTTGATTGGGGACGAAAGGCGAGACCGTATTGACTGTTCGAATGTTGTGTTCATGATTGTCATCAATTAAGGTCCGAACATTGTTTTGAGTTGGTGGATGATTAGGGAATGGCTATTTGAAGATGTCAATGGCCTGATTAGGGGGCGCATTGGGATTATCTACGATGAGGTCCCCCTTCTCAAGCATGTCTTGGATTATGTTCTTAAAAGTTTTGCAATTTTTCGTGTCATGTCCCTTAACACGGTGGAAGCTGCAGAAGTCTTGTTCCCTATACCACGCAGGGATGGCGTGTGAGGGATCAAATTGTGGAGGAGGTCGGGCTTGAGGGAGATTGAGGACCCCCTGCTTAACAAGCTTTTCTAGCACAGATGCGTATGATTCTCTGAGAGGAGTATACCGTCGTTGTACGTATCTCTGCTAGAATTGGCGAGTGGCGCTCTGAGATGTGGATGGCTCAGGCTGATTGGTTGAAGAAGATGAAGGTCTAACAACCACAGCATTAGCTAAAGCCTTGGATTTAGAATTGGATGATGATGGCTTAGCAGAAGAAGAGTCATTGGTCTTAGAGCTGGGATTCTTGCTCTGCAACTTGACTTTATTCTCCTCGATGGCACGCAACTCAAGTTTGTGGGCCATCGTGAAGGCTTCATCGAAGGTGCGGAAGGTTTGAACCCTCAGGGTGGAAGAAATATGTCTAGCACAGGCTTGGGAGAAGAGTTCAATAAGCTCGGCCTGGGGTAAGAAAAAGGAGAGTTGATTGATGAGGCCTCTCCATCGAGCAACGAAGTCGGCTATGGACTCGTCCTCGAATTGCCGGATAGAATAGAGGTCTGTGATCGAGACCTTCTTGGTTATGTTGATGGAAAAGTGATCGAGGAAGAGCTGGGCCAATTGTGTGAATGAGAAGAGGGAATGGCTGGGAAGGGAGCTGTACCAGTCGAGCGCAGCACCCGAGAGAGACATAGGAAACGTGCGTAAGAGCAACGCATCGTCATGGGCAATAAGGTAACAAGCATGTCTGAATGCCCGCAAGTGTTGTTGTGGGTCTTCCTTGCTTTGAAAGCGAGAAAACCTTGGAAGCTCCCACTGGCTAGGATATGGCCTGATTGGGACAGAAGGATGAATGGGCTTGTTACAGATCTGCTCGTATGAGAGAGCGTTGCGTGAGCCAGAAACAGAGGTCTCTAGACTGGTCATCTTGTCCATCAGCATCTTGATGATATCTGCCGACGGATTGATGGGTGACGTGCCCCCTAAGTTGTGGGGCGCTTGGAAGAGACTAGGGGAGGCATACGACGTAGTCGGTTGCCCCTGTAAAGGTGCAACATAGGGATAACTAGTCATGGGGATAGATGAAAAGGCTAAAGGTGGTTGGGTAGAAGGCATAGCTAGGCCCGACATTGTCACGAGGGGTTGGATTGTGGTAATGGGGGCCAAGGGATAAGAAGCCACCTTGGTGTTGATAGGGGCCAGGGTAGGCGGAATAGAGACGACAAGGTTTTGAAAAGGAGTGGATAGCAGTTGAGCGGGTTGATGTTGATAGGGGGCCGAAACCCTGGTGGAAGTGGGCCCAAAGATAGAGAGAGAAGCCACACCTAGAGGATTGGTCGAAGTCTGGTCAGCAGTCAAAGCGATGGCTTGAGTGTCCAAGGGTTGAACTACGGATGCCGTCGATACAGTCGTAGTCACGGCAAGAGAGGTTGGCATTCCGTAGATTGGATTGCCCAAGGAGTCTCGCGTTCGGCTATGCGCGAGATAGTGTTACAAGGCCTTGACGTTGAGGTCCAAGAATCGTTCGAAATCTTGGTCCCCTTTTTGGACAATAGGAGTCTGCGGTAGGGTTGGACGAACATGAGTTCTTTTGGTCTCCGAGTTGAACTCCATTGTAGGCTTGGTCACGGACGGGGTAGACGAAAGTGGTTGACGGCTAGCGTGGTTGACAAGAGCCTTGGCTTGGCTACGAGTCAAAACCATGCAAGGCAAAAAAAGGTTTAGGTTTCAGAAACTGTGTTTTTCTATTTCAGAAAACCAGGATGGAGTTTTTGACAGAGAAGGGACAGGTTTTAGGCTGCTGGTTTCATAAAAAAAGGACAGTGACAGAGATCAACGTCGATTTAAAAATTGATGTCGGTAAGAAATATGGCCGACGTCGGTCAGATAACCGATGCCGGTAAGAGAGGAAAGCCGACGTCGGTTGCAGAACCGATGCAGGTGATTGTATTTTCCAGAGAACCAAAAGATTTTAAGATTCTTGGAAAAAAAATGAAGAAAGCGTCCTCACTCACTCAAACAAACAGATGAGAAGAGAAGAACTGAGAGAGACAGACAAGCCTAAGCGATAAATCCTAGGAATTAACCTTAGAATCTTGTGGCTTATACCTTAGATGAATGTTTGGGGAGATTGGTTGCAAGAAGGGTCCTAGAAGAGGCAAGCTAGAGCTGGTTTTGGGTCTTGTTTTAGGTGCTCAAAAATCTGTGTTAGGTCTGGTACGTGGCCTGGTGCTAAGGAGCAAGCTCCCCTCACTTCACGATTCCAGTGGTTAGCTGGTCTCGCTTAGCCAAGATATACCTTGCCTAGAGTTTATCCTCCGCCAGAGAACGGAGTGGGCTTCCCCCTTGGTGATGAAATCCAAGTAAGGTCACCGAGATGGGTAAGGTATCCGCTGGGGGATGAAATCCCAGTCGGGCCTTGTCTCAAGTAAGTTTTATGTTCGTTTTAGTGCATGTGGTTTGGTAGTGTAACATCAAGTGTCTACGATTTATTCAATATGCGGATTTAAGTTACTAGATGTGGACTAATGCAAGCACAAGCAGAAATGAAAGTGCGATACATTTTAAGCCCAAGTCGAAATGTGAGATTTGTTATGAAGACAAGTTTGAGAAAGGGTTGAGAGTATGATGTTTAGACTAGTCTAGAAATGCAAGGAAGAAAGATTCATTTTAGTCCTGCTTATAGTGTCATTTGGAATAGAAGAAAGAGACAAGAAGGAAGGAGCCTAAATGCACCTAAATGAATGAAAGGAAGAGGAACCTGAGGAAGAACCTAAGGTCCCACCGGGCGTGCCAGAATGTTTCTATCGCTAATTCGCTTTCTACATTCAAAAGATGAATAAAGAAACTAAAGAAATGGACAAGGCTAGAAGTACCTGGATAAAGATTGCGCACCATAATCCAGACGTTTGTGGGCACCCTTCTTTGGCTGTGGAGGAATGACACTGCAAAAGAAAAGAAACTTGGACAAGAAAATGTTAGATGGATAGGGAGTGGGTTGCCAAGCGAAAGCTTGTTCCCGAAAGTGTGAAAACTTCCTCAAGGGAGGTCAACCCACTGATAACAGGCAGATAAAAGACTAAGGAAATACAGAATGCCAGAATATAGGAGTGATAAGCAAATTAGAAATGAAATAAAAGATCAATGATTACCTGAAAGGAGTTGTCGGGCTGATGACAGTCGCCGAGGTCGGGAATATTGCCGGCATCGGTTGCCTGGTCTGCCGACTTCGGTTATCCTGCTGACGTCGATCGCAGAAGTAACCGGCGTCAGTTGGGGAAGTGGCCTGTAGTCGGGTTTCTGGACTGTGGATGGGTCTGGTTTGTGAACAGGTTCGAGGCAGAGCTCAGGGATGAATTTGAATGGACTGGGGAATGGGCAGGTTCTGATTAGGTGCCCTGTACAGGGTCTTTGTTGGCAAGAGGGATGAGGGAGTTGTCGGGATCACACTGAAAGGATGAAAGAGTGAAAGGAAGGTGGACAGAGGACAGGGCCTGAGAAGGCTTTTCAGCCTCTCGGGGAGTAGGACAGAGGGAGTGGAAGACAACAGATGCCAAACAACTGAACACTAAAGACAAGAAATGAAGTGAAATAACAGACTGTGCTTACCTTTTTGCTTGCTGAATGAAGAGTGGGAGAGCTGTTGTTGAGACCACAGAAGACTTTGCAAGAGGAAATCTCTACTCAAGAATCCCTGCACCTGTTGCTGCTATTGCACGAGGTCTAGAGGGAGAAGAAATGAATGCCAAAATGCCAAGAGAATTCACTGCCTCATACTTCTGAACTTGAGGCTGATTCATACTTCTGTGGAAGCTTTGGATGCCTTTTGAGTGTCCTACAAAAGATGACATGTGGCAGCTTTCATCGCATTCTATAAATACTATAGAAACATGCAGGACTCATTTGGATTCATGTGGACGATGCCACTTGGTGTGTTCCGCTTAACTTACAAAGGACACGTGGTGGCTTCTGCTGCTCTGAGAAACAAAGTGAAATGAGGCTCAGAAGATGACACATGGCAGCATCCACTGGGTTCTGTCAAGTTTTTGTTTCAATCCATTTGTTTCCTTCCTTAGTCACTTTTGCCTTGGAAATTTCCTTCGCAAGGGCACTTGTGTCTTTCACACTTGGCACACTCCTTTGAACTTGTCGCTTGAACCAACCGATTGAACCAACTTTGGTTCACCGGTTCAATGGTTCATTCCCTTGTTCTATTGACCGCTTGAACCAAGATTATTTGAAACAAGCCTCGTTGAACCCATTGAACCTTGATCCCGTTGAACCTTTTGAACCCGATTGAGCACGTTGAACCTTTTGAACCCGTTTGAACCTTTTGAACCCGATTGAACTAGTCCTGAAAATGACTAAGTGTTGAAAAGTCCTTTGATTGAACCTACCTGTAGAAAACTTTGAACTTGTTGACCATTAATCCTTTGACTTAAAAAGCTTGAATAAACCCAATTTTGAAATCTTAAAACACTTTTTTTTTGAAATGGGAAGAGATATTTTGGTCTTGCAAGACCAAAATAGCTTATATGTTGTCCTAAAAATGAGTGACATTTTTTGGGTACAAAAATAATAAGAATCAAAATCAACCCATAGTTAATCCAGCTTCTGATCCCCCTAAGCATGTGGTTCTATCAACACCTCCTCATCATGCATTTACCAATCTATCAGTTTCTCCATCTAGGGTTTTACAACAATTATTGGAATGTATCATCATAACTCTCGCTTCTATCCAATAAGCAAATCCAACAAAGCCTCTTTCATAGGAATATGCTCAACATGCATTTTGCAATTTTCACAGGGCACCAGGCCATACAACTAACATATGCATTAGTTTATGACATAAGATACATGATTTGATTGATGATAATCTACTTGATCTAGGCACTTCCATTGAGCCTCCAAAGGCAAAACCAACACAGGATAAAGCTTTGAATTTTATATAGATCCATTTCCACAACATTCTAAACAAGAGCAAGGGGACACATCAAGTGTTCACCATACATACCAAGCACCTTCGGTTGAGTCACATCCTTTGAGTGGTATGATAGGGGTGTATGAGTCTAGATTTCCAAACAGGCCTTTAATATCTTTTTTAGATCATGAGATTGTGGAGGATAATACAGGTTATAATGCACTATTTATCAGAGCATATATTCATAATCAATGTATTCATAATGTACTCATCGACAACGGTTTCAGTCTTAACATGTGAACTTTCACACTTATACAACATTTAAGTTATTTAGATTAGGATATCACTCTGATAGACATAGTTATCTATAGTTTTAGTGGGCATATCTAGAGTTCATTAGGAAAGATAGTACTTCCATTATAGGTTGATCCTACATATGTGGCCACACCATTCACTATAGTTCTTAGTGCAAGATTTTTTGACATATTACTAGGTCGAACATGGATTCAAAAACATAGGGAAATAACTTCTACAGTTCATAGATGCATTAAATTCATTCATGCTAATCGGGTTATTATAGTTGGTGGAGTTCCTTAAGAGTCACCACTCCCCACTTCAGAGCCATCTACCAGCTTATAGTTACCAGTACTAGTTCTTCCACCTATTTTAGTTTCCACTTGATTTTCAGTATAACTTCCACTTTTGATTTGGCCATAGTTATAGCATCCATCACCAGTACAGAGGGTTCATACACCCCCATGGTTTTAGGTTTCTAGATAGCTTCCAACTACGGTGTTCACACTTAGAGCAGTTACACTATGGTCTCATACAACTACACATAGAGCACCCTTTTATAGAGCTTCTTCTCCTACTTATAGATGGTTCCTTGAGATCCCTATAGTTGCATCCACTTCTTAGGGTCATAAGGGGACCCAACATTTAGTTTCCACTTCAGAGATTTTAGAGTAGTTACAACATACATATATTTCAGCTATACAATCTCAAACATTCCATCGTGCCTCACGATCATGCATGATCCCATTATTTGATACAAAACACCATGATAGGGGGTCTCATCTAAGACTCATCAGTTAGAATCATTTCCTTCCAACACTGATTGTACATAAACTCTCTTGCTTGATTGTACATAGTTTAAATATTGTCAAAAATACAAAAATAATATAACACTTCAAAATTAAAAAAAACATTTAAAAAATTGCAAAAACACCAAGAATTTTTTTTGATTGTATGTATCATCCATGTTTACATTAATACTATCATGCTAGGACTTACATTTGTTGTTTCATGTTATTGTATGTCAATTTATCTACATTACCATGCTTCACTTGATCTTCTTTGAGTGTGTGCAGTGACATCCAACTATTTGATTGCTTCATTTTACCCATTGAGGGGACATTCCTACATTCTACATTTGAGACACACATCAATATACAAACCCACTGGGGGCATCTTCTACATGATTAAGCCATCTATGTTATGTCATTCCTACACTACACACTCTGAATTATCATTTTGATGCACATTACTTTCTAGATTACACAGATTACTACATCGACATTTCACTAGTACCTAACACTTATGTATTTCTTAGCATAGACTTAGTCTTGTAATACACATGTTTTACATAATTTCACATTTGCTTTGATTAGTTAGATTTGTTTGTATCTTCCATTTCTTACTCTTGTTTTCATTCCTTGCTTAGTGTAGCTTGTGTGATTGCATCTCCAATTCCAGCTTGTCTTTTGTTTGTGCCTTAGGACATCTTCCAATGTCCTTTGCCTCTATTCATATGTGTGTTTTAGGACATTTGACAATGTCCTTTGTTTTTACTCTTTCATGTGCTTGTGCCACTTTGCTTGTTCAGTTATATGTGTATGTGGCATTTGAACATGCCTTCCATGCTTGTCTTCCAGTTTGAGTGACATGTGTCCATGTCCTTGTTTGTGTGACCCCTTCGTCACCCTTGTATGCTTCTTGATTCTTGGTTCATATGCTTGTTTGTTTTTTTGCTCTTCACTGTGTGTAATGCCATGATTCCAATCATGCATTTATCTTGCTTCTTGGATGCCATGATGGACATCATGCTCCATCCCTCCATGCTTACTAACAAACTAACAACTAACAACTAATATCTAACATTACCCATTCAATTTAGTATCATGCACATGATCTTACATTGTTATAATATAGGCATACCCTTATTGATATAAAAATCTATCAATTCAAATATTGCTATATCTTGAAATATCTTGTCAAATATTCAATGTTATATCTTGCATCTATATAGCTTAACACACTTGTAGGACTCCTTTTCTTTTGAGGGCAGTCATGGCAAGTTCATCATTCCTACCCTCAAAATAGGGGGCATCAAACATGGGTTTTTCATAGAGAGAAAACCTCCTAACATTCGAAATAACAACATTTAGAACACTTAGTATAGAATCCAAAGGTCAAACCAGTCAAACCAAAGCAAAAGAATAGTGATAGTTTTAGATCAGTAGCCAATTTTCACACCAAACAACTGTGCCAAAAATGGATAGTAGCACCAAAAATAGGGGTATCCATATTTTGGCACTCCATTTTAGGCAATAAAATACCCAAGGTTTCTAGAAACAAGCAAAAATTTTAGTTCAAGGACAATTTTTGCACTTCTAAATCAGTCAAATTCAATAGTTTTAGTATAATTTTCTCGGATACAATGGGTTATTAGGTGCAACATGGTGGTTCTCACTTTTAGTTCATATTAGATATTTGGCATAACTTCTAGATCAAAATCCTTGTTCTAGACATCATTGATTGGGGACAATGTGCATGATACATTGATCTTCTTTTCTTTCTGAGTTCAATTTATTCTAGGCATTCTTAGTAGTTGCGTGCCTTACTCCATCTACAGTTGGTTGGCATCATATTTGAGTTAAAATTTCATACAATCTTAGCTTTTTGAGTACATGAGTTCCCAAGTTAGCATTTTGCATCAATTTCAGAGAGGCTTTCATATAAAACCTCCATCTTTCAAAATGGCCAAGAGTGGCCTAGTTTCCAACACACATTTAGGCTATCCACACCACATTGTTAGATTTCTAGCACATCCATGGGCCCCATGAGCCATCTCATATGATATCTATTCTATATGGGTATCACTACCTAGCTTCACTTCATAGGGCAATGATGGAGCCAAAGGTCTACCTAACCTTTGTATTCTTGAGCCACCTATTCAAAGGGATTAGACACATAGTCCAGACATTGATTAACACACATATGATTTGTTAACATCACATAAATGGTGATGATGGAGCCAAAGGGCCAACCTTTCATTCTTGAGCCACATTCTGGGGCATTGAGCACTCAACTCCATTCTTGATATTACTCTTGATTTAACACATACTCAACACAATCCAACATTATAATAGGTTTTATATTGGTTTGCATACCTGGTGAGGTGTATTCATTCCTTTCTCTTCCTCTTACTCAACATTGTACATTCTTATTATAGATATATCAAATCTATTAAGAACTAATCTACTTTATGTATTCATTTATAGATTCACACTTCACAGTGTGCTCTCTCTATGCACATCCAACATCACACAACTTCATGAGCGTCGTCCTTACAGGTAAGTTTAGGTATGTTTTCTATTTTTCTTTTATCCTAGTATTTTTATTTTCTGCATGACTAGAATAAAAGGGGAGAAAATAGTCATGTAAAATGTGAAATTTTACAACTTCAAGTATGGATAAGACACCTAATCCATAGGTCCTCCTGTTGGCTCACACAACCATTCTAGGATACTTATTTCACTGATTCCCAATCATCTGTTGTTGAGGTGTGGAGCTAAAAGCTTCACCAAATGAGTGAGTGCAGAATTTGCAAGAATTACACAGTCACCGGCATCGGTCAGGAGTCACCGGCATCGGTCAGGAGTCGACTAGGAGATGCCGGCGTCGGTCATGGATTGGCCGACGTCGGTCACAGGCAGACAGGCAGGGATCGATGTCAGTCACCTGTGCGTCCAGAATGCTATTTTTGTGGATAGAATAGAATGTTTGCATGATAGGATTAAGTGTTAGTCTTAAGTCTGCATCTCTATTTTAAGTAAGACTGTTTTGAGCCCTTGATTAGGAGGTGCATCTATTGGTTGTAATTGCATTGCTCATGATCCCTAATTCTATATAATAGGGATAATTCTTCATAGCTTATTGAGTGGAACAGTACAAAATTGTATATGTGAATCAATCCACGGTGTTGGGGTTGATTGTAATTGAAAGAGAGAGCTCTTGAGGGAAAGAGATCTAGAAAGAGATCTGTACATCTGAGAGAGGTGTGGAAGAAAAGAAGTTTCTTCAATTATATTCCTTCTATAAAGAGTTTAATACAAGTTTTTAGGGTGGTTTCTTGTATCTCTTGTTCTTTGCTATTTCTGATTCTAGTTACTTATCATTCTGGTTTAATTCCGCATTTAGTTGCTTTCATATAGTAATCAACATTGTTGGTTGATTAACCAGAAGTACAAGTAACTAGAATTCACAAATAGCACAGAATATGAGAGACAATACACAATCTTGTATTAATACTCATCTAAAAAGAAAATACAATAAAGAAGATGCCACTTCTTCTTCCACCTCTCAGAGGCTTCCCACACCTGAAGGGCTCCCAGTAATTCTCAATCAAGAGTTCACTCTCCTACCAAAAACGGTCCCAACACACAACTCACACATAGAATTGGTGTTCACCTCTAACCAGTCAGTAATAACCCTGCCAATACACAAGTCCTCAAAGTACTTCAAGTAGATCTCCCATAAGCTTGCAACAACCTGCAACTCAACAGACCTTACTTACACATGTAGATCTTCAAACGTGGCCTTGCAAACCTGCTGACCAAGATCCTATAACTGGAAGAAATTCTTTTCTTGCCTTAATTACAATACATGCCAATGAGTCTATAAATAGATCCCACACTTAAACAATAACTTAGACTTCTAATTTACAACAATTAGACTCGCAACTCAAGACCAAAAATAGCCTTTACATGCAAACACTCGGTTCAACAAACTAACTGTTCGTGCAATGAATAGTTATGGAACACACAAGTGACTAATGTCGATCCCTGTTTAACTGGAGATGATCGACATCGACCGACTCTTGTCGATGTCAGTTTCCCTTCTATTCACCCCTGACCGACGTCGATCTGCCTAATCGACATCGGTGAGTGTGACACTCAGCAACTCCTCCATGTCTGCAAATAGTTGAAGGTTTTAGCTCCACAACCTAACATCTGTAGCTTTCCAAACTTAGATTTTTGAGACCCAAGTAACCCTCTCAGGCCTAGATCCATCCCCCCAAGTTTTATCCCCTTAGGACAACAATGCTCAAATAGGACAAGAGTGCTAAAATTTAGGGTGTCTAATTTATGATGCTATTGTCCAAGCTCAGCTTTACGTCAAATGGTCAAATTTTCCTAGATCCTTAAATTTTTCCCTGTCAGCCTCACACAAATTCATTTAACCTATGACCATTATTTTATTTATTGTCAGCCTCACACAAATTCATTTAACCTATGACCATTAGTTTATCTATAAAAGGCCATTCAAATTCCATTTAGAGGGGTTGGCACTCATTTACAAGATAGATGCAAGAACACAAGCAAGTACACTCGTGCACTCTTCCTCATTCTTTACACACAGCCTTCAAACATTGTTTCAATCCTACTCAAGTCATTGCATCAATCCTTAGCTAGCTAAAGCACATCTAATTTCACATTCTAGTTGCATTGATTATACACAAATTACACCAAGAACTTCAATGGGAGAAATAAATTAGCTTGATCCCTCTTCAAAGTATTGGTATGTAGGTAGCGTGCCCACACATGGGATGTGAAGTGCATCCAACATATCCTTTACACACTAACCCCTTATCTCTCTTTCCCAAGTTTGCATTCAAGTTCAAGCACTAGAATCTCCTAAAGGATTCGAAGATTAAAACAGGCACACAACAAGCTACACAAGGTCTCAAACCCTAAAATTCTAGTGATAGGGTAACACAGACATTCTGAATAGAGCCCATAAAGCTTTTAGCTTTAGGACAACATCACCAAAATAAGACTACAATGCCAGACAATAGGGTGTCTTGTTTTTTGTGCTCCTATCCAATCAAGAAACAAAGTCCATAGATCTATTTTTGACTATTTCTCAGCCCTAGTCCCCTAGGATTAGACCTTGTCTCGGTCCAGATTAGTTAGAATAAGTTAAGTTCTAATCTCTCTCACTTCCTACTATATTTAAAAAAGGCAAAAATATGATCTATATACACAAATCAGTTGGTTAATTATTACATATTTATTTACTAATTTACATTGCTAAGCCCTTTTATTATTTAGGAATATAACTCCAATATTCTAAAAATAATAAAATAGTGTTGAAAATGTTTTTTGTATTTTTGAGTGTTTTTTATTTTTTTCAACTTTTTTGGAATGTATGGAGAAATTACTCTATGATCTTATCCAATGGATGGTCTTAGGTATCTCCCTAATCAGTGCCTAACAACCTTAAGCTGGATATTTTACATTGTTTGCATCATGATTGGTTAAGTTAAAAAGGTACATTGCATGTATTCCTCACGCTTTGCATGTGTATTATAAGGAGTAATGCTATCATCTAGAATATATATTAAATTCCCTCCATGAGAAAAATAAATACCTTACTGATTAAGATAAATTTTTGCTTCCATTTGGTATAGCCAAAGAGTTCTTAGTGTAAGTGCATATGGATATTTGCTAGGCATAAGCCAAACCCATATTTGAATTACTTTAGGACCACAAGAAATTGGTATTACTATGTTGACAAAAGAGTCTTTCCAACCTCCTTTATTTTATATGTTTGTTAGATCGAAGACAATTTGTTGTAAACATCTTACATTACAAGTGGTTTTTACTTGTGTAAGATCAATATGGTTATGCCAAAAATAAGAACCACCCATGAGTAAGGTAATTGTTAAATATTTTTGGCATGGATGATTTTTTTTTTGTTCACTTTAGGATTCTTGCATAGGAAATGGACCTTGGATTGGCCCCATGTTAAGTAACAGTTGTAAACTGGTCATATAAAGATTAGGAATACCACATTTTTTATCATAATATTCATTTGCTAATTCATCTCCCTCCTTTGTATGAGGAACAAAAATTTGATACATAAAAGGGGATATGTTAAGCTCCTTTGAATGAGTAAATATGAATGAAGCATATCCATACACATCCACATATAAATGTGTAAATGACTCATATTGTTTATTCAATTCTCTTTCTTTTAATGGTGAAAGAAACCCTCAAATAAAAATAAATTGCAATTCCAAATTTGAGGGTCTATATGCTAGCTCATATGATGTACTTTTGAATCGAATAGTATAGTCTTGAAGGGATTCATCATCATGTTGTTTGAAATTGTACAAATGTTCTAATGTAAGTATTGCCACCCTGTGGATATTGAAAGTCATGAATAAGACATCTTCAAATTGGGAAAAAGTCGTTAAGGATCCTTTTGGTAGGATATAAAACCAATTTTGAGCTTCATCAAAAATTCTCATAGCAATACTTTTAGCAATAGTTTGTCATCTTATTCCTATTGACCAAAAGAATATACATAGTAATCATGTGGTCGAATGGATCCCTGAGTCTCAAAAAGAGAGGTAAATCTGGTAATTCAAAATCTTGTGGATAAGGATATTCAAGTATACATTGTGCAATAGGTTGGTTGTTAAATGAAGTCACATTTGCATTATTATTATGGAAATCCATTTAAATTTGAAGTATAGGAACTTGCTTTTGAAGATCCCCAATAGTGGTCATCATAGACATAAGATATTCCATTAGAACAATGGTGTTTGTTATAGGTATTATCAATGGTTCCAACCTACCACATTTTTGGATTCGAGTCATATGAGTATCATCATCCATATGTATAATAAGTCCCAGTTCATGATCACTAAATTTAAGATATTTCGGTAATGGTATGGGATATTTGAACTTTGGTACCTTTGGCATATCATTTAAATAGCTTGGACCCTTGGTAATATTTGTTTTGTTTACCTTTGGTAAGGGTATAATTTGAGCTTGATAAATCTTTTGTAAAGGTACCTTTTTTTATATAGATTTTTAAATGAAGGTAGTAAAAAACCATCACCCTTGATAAGGGGGATATTATTTGGGAATGTAGGAATTATGGGGGTTTGAATCAATTTGATTAAAGGTATGTCCCCATTATAAGTTATTTGTAAATCACTCATAATTTATTTATGCATGAGGTAGTTACAATTAGGTTAATAATGCTTAAGTTCTCTCAATTATGTCCCTCATTGAACCAATCACATAATTCAATGGGGGAGTTAATTGGCAAAGTTGAGCCCTAAATCATATTAAGTTGTTGCAATTATGTTGATGGGGCTCAACTTCACCCAAGTATGTGCCCACTCAAACTAATCAATTAATTGGTTCAATAGAGGTTTTAATCACTTAATGTGGTTGTAATTATCTTGATGGGACTCGATTGCCCTAATTACATCCTTTGTTAAATCAATCAAGTAATTGGTTCTATGGGGAGTCAGTTTGATAAATTTGAGCCCTAAATAAAATTAGGTTCTTTGTAGTTACATTGATGGGGCTCATTACCCATAATTGTGTTCCCCTTTAAACCAATCAAGTAATTGATTTGATGGTGGAGTCAACTGGAAAAATTGGAGCCCCAAATCACATTAGGTAGTCGCAATTATATTGACATGTCTCAATTTTCCCTAGTTGTGTTCCCTATTGAACGAATCAAGTAGTTGGTTTAATGGGGGAGTCAATTGGGGAAAATAGAGCCCCAAATCACACTAGGCAGTCATAATTAGGTTAACAATGTTTGAATTCCCCTAATTGCTATTGAACCAATCAAGTAATTAGTTCCATGCGAATTCAAATGGGGCAAGTGGAGCCCCAAATCACATTAGGGAGTCTTAATCAGATTGATGAGGCTTGATTACTACTAATCACATGCCCCAATATTAAATCGAATAATTGGTTCAATGGGGGAGTCAATTATGGAAAATTGAGCCTTAAATCGCATTAGGCAGTTGTAATTGGGTTGACGAAGCTCAATAGATGCTAATCATGTCCCACATTGAATCAATCAAGTAATTTGTTTAATGAAAAAATCAATTGGATAAAATTGATCCCCAAACCATAATAGGTAGTCATAATTAGGATGATGGGAATCATCGACCCCAATTGTACCCCCCATAAAACCAATTGAGTAATTAGTTCAATGACTAAGTCAAATGGAGAAAAATGATACCAAAATCACATTAGGTAGTCACAATTAGGTTGAGAAGGATTGATTACCTCTAAATATGTGCCCCATTGAACCAAATGAATAATTGGTTCAATGGGGGAATCAATTAGAGAAATGAGCCCCCTCACATTTGGTAGGTACAATTACATTAATGGGGTTTGATTTCCCCCAATTGTGTCCTCCATTGGACCAATTGAGTAATTGGCTCAATGTGGGAGTCAATTGGAAAAAATTAAGCCCTAAATCATATTAGGTAGTTGTAATTAATTTGATGGGTATCAATTGCATCCCCCATTAAACCAAACAAGTAATTGGTTCAATGGGTGAGCTAATTTTGAAAAATTGAGATTCAAATCATATTAGGTAGTCACAATTAAGTTAATGGGGCTTGTATGTTCATAATTGCATCCCCCATTGAGCCAATCAAATAATTGGTTCAATGGGGAAGTTTATTGGGACAAATTGAACCCTAAATCATGGCCCGATTGGCCATAATTGTGTGCCCCATTGAACCAATTGAGTAATTGGTTGAATGAGAGAGTCAATTAGAGTAAATTGAGGCCAAAATAACATTAGGTTGTCATAATTACATTGAGTGTGTTTGACTGCCCTTAATTGCATCCTCAATGGAACCAATTGAGTAATGAGTTTAATGAGGGATTCAAATGGAAAAATTCGAACGTAAAATCATATTAGGTAGTCACAATTAGGTTGATAGGGCTCAACTAACCATAATTATGTCCCACATTGAACAATGTTGGAGTCAAATGGGGCAAAGTGAGCTCCAAATCACATTAGGTTGTCGTAATTATGTTGGTGGGACTCGACTTCCCCCAATTGTATCCCCGTGTGAACCTATCAAGTAATTAGTTCAATGGGGAAGTCAAATAGGAAAAATTGAGCCCCAAACCACATTATGTTGTCACAATTACGTTGATGTGACTCGACTTGAATTAATCAATTAATTGGTTTACTAGGGAAAACAATTGATCTCCAAATCACATTAAGTAGTCACAATTAAGTTATCGAGACTCGATTGCCATAATCACATCTCCTATTCTTAACCAATTACATAATTAATTTAATGGGAGAAAATTTACGAAAAATTGAACCCCAAATCATATTACATAATTGCAATTAAATTTATGAGATTCAATTACCCAGAGTCGCATCCCCATTAAATTAATTGATTGTAAGGGAAAAATAAATTGAAAAAAACTGACCCTCAATCACATTAGATAGTGTTAATAATTGTTACAAAATATTTTCACCATTAAAGAAAACAGAGTTTTTAATAAAATAGAAACCTTTTATTGAAGAGGTGAGCACTGGTATTCTGCAGCCACTTTCCATGCAAGAGAATGTATGTTCAGCAAATGACATAACAACCGTACAATTTGTAATTAAGGCAGCCAATGTTACTTTTGTTGTTTCAAACAGCGGTTTGGTTTAATATGAGATTTTTATTTGTTTTTAGGCCTGTAAACAGTTCTTAAATGGATGGTGATAGATACGCAGAATATGATAATAATTATGGTGATCTGTGACGCTGGATTGAAGGAAAACCAAATCAAAGCGCAATAATTTAACTGACATCGCAACTGGAACCTCACATGAATCCCTCTTTACTCGTGTGACACGTAGTCCTGGAATCCCTCTTTACTCGTGTGACCTTCGTGTTAACTTTTAATGGTACTATCCTTAAAAAAACAATGTTGGATGGATAACTATAATAAAATCTAAAGTCAAATTTACTCTGTATTTAATATTTAAAGTCAAACATATAATATATGCATAAAACATGCATACTAAATAGATTCTTAACATTATTAAATTTTTTAAGACCCATTAAATTTTACCCAATTCATTCCATATATTTCATATAAAGTGTATTCTTAACATTATTATTTTTTTTAACCATTTAAATTTCATCCAAATTATTTTATATGAAATGATTTCTAACATTATTTTGTTTTAACTATTTAAATTTCATTCTAATCATTCTATATCTTTCATATGGAATGCATGATTTTTTTAAAGTGTTTTTAACAAAATAGTTGCTTCCAACACAACAAACAATGTATGACTAACTGATCAATTTAAACTTGGCAAAATGCATTCAAAATTGTTAGTATTACTATTTACAAATTTGGACTGATCAAAACAGACTACTAAGATCGTATATTTGACCCTAGAAAAATTGCATGTTGACCAAATGCATCAAAATTTTCAAATTTGCTTGCCCATAGGCCTTGATTCCCATTTTTATTCCAATGAATTAAATCTACAAATCCCATGTGTCATGGAATATCTCCTTTGAGTTTGCATTATAAAATATATTAATTTGTAAGACCCCTTTAATGGGATCTAAGGACATTAATTTATAAAACCCTTTTGATAAGAATGAATATGTTTATAAACTTGAATTAAATATAAAAAATAACTTTAACATGTGTATTAAAAGTGTTTTACAATAAAAAATTTGATACAAGGAAAAAGAGAGATGAAGAATTGAATTGAACATATTTTGATTAAATAATGTTTAGAAATGTAGGGAAGAGTGTTCTAGGATATTGTAGATTGAGATCTAAAAGCTTCATGATGTTTTTGTTAAAGGGACAGAATCAACAAATTATTGATTTTTACCTTGTACAAAATCAATTATCGATTATGTCCATTTTATGTTGATGTTTATCCAAGCCTACAATTATGTCCTCTACTACTTTTCACTGGCTACAAATTTCTTAAATTCTTCTTTGTTAGATAATGAGTAGTGTGCCTCTCTCACATTCACAAATTGGTACTGTTAACTGTTAGAAGTATATCTTTTGAAGTAACCCTAGTTGGGGTTAACACCATATAATAAAACAAATAAATATGCAGTAAGTGGCTTGGGCCTCCCTCTTGGAGTTGCAACTACATATTATAATGTTGTGAAAAAGGACTCAATGTATTTCTAGTATTTGTGAGTATCCCAACCGAAGTGAGAGATAGGTATTCACATTCTCTCCTTGGATAATCAAATGCAACTACATGAATTTTTATTATGCCTTATATTAGCATAAGTATATAGAAATATAAATAACTGAAAGAACTTGAAAGTCTTGAAGATTGAAATGCTTTAGGAGAAACTTATATATAGACTTCTAAAATCTGAATTAAGGACATATTGGTGCAAAATCCAACACAAGAAAATAATGAAAACCAAGAATCACAGGCCACACATCAAGAGAAGGAAAAAGAATGATGAAAGGCCCCAAAATAATGAAATGGACACAATCAATGGATTGGTGATTGTGAATGGGTTAGAATCAATGAGTCACCAATTGTGAGCTACACATAAGAACAACAACAAAGAGAAATGAGGAGGCCTCCAAAGAAAGACAAAACATAGAAGAGAGAGCAAATAGAAGAATATGAGTATGGGACCACACATAGAAGAAAGGAGGGATGGAAACACATGGAGGGTAGATGCAAGATAATGGGGGTAAAAAGGGGATGTATAAAGCGACACCTTTTTTGTGAAAATAACAGTAGTTGAACTTGGAGACAATGTTAGAGACACTTCAAAAAGAAATTTGACAATGACATGAAAATATGAATTGTGACATTTTGAATGTAGTTTCTAAATATATAATTTTTTTCAATACTCAGATTATAAAAGTGTGCAAAATAAATGCATTTATGACAATAGGTTGGTCATTTTTTGTAAAAAGATAAGGAGACTGCATATGTATGAACATATTTTTTTTGAGTAAATGATTGAATTTTTGTATAAAATTTCATAAATAGATAGGTGAAATATTGAAGATTGTTGAGAATATTTTTTATTATATGTATAATTTTTAAATAATTTTACAAGTCAAGACAACTGTAAAATTAAAACTACAAGTGTACGAACACAACTTTTGGACCTTAACTTCATGAAAATCAGTTGTTTTTAAGGCATAGTTGACAATGTGTAGATTGTTGAGATATAAATTTTATAAACTTTTGATTAATATTAAAAAATTTATAAGAGAATTTGTGACGATATATATAGTCCATAATGAGGTATGTTATGTATAAATTAAGTAATAATTATAAATAATATTCTAACATAAAAAAAATTACATATTCTAAAACTACAAAATTTCTTCTCTACAAACCCATATAATTTTAAAAATAATAATAAAAGCTCCCTGATCAAATGTGTTGACAAAGATAAAAAAGACTCCTAAATTTCTTAAAAACTAAATAGACTACTCCATGACCAGTTTCAAGGTAGGTTCGGATCTCTCCAAGCCTGTACCCAAGGTAGATTTGGAGGGAAAACAAAAAAAATTGAAATGTTTAAAAGGTGTATGCCTTATGCAAAGAACACATACCCTTTGCAAAGGGCATACACCCTTTGCAAAGGGCGTGCATCGTTTATAAAGGGCATACACCCTTTTCAAAGGGTGTACGCACTTTTTGGAGTGCAATTTTTTTTTAAATTTGTTGTTGTTGAAAGATGCACACATGCACACACGCACACACACACACACACATTGCAACTAGAGGTTTTTGTTAAGAACCTTAGATTGCAATTTTTTTTTTTATGTTTGATGTTTTGCAAGCATATATTTAGTAAAAGAAATGTTAAGATTTTATATTCTTATAATTTAAATTTATTTTACTAAATATAAAAAATTAGGGCTACTCAGTATCTTCTAAAATTGATTACAAAGCTATAGGAGTTACCATTTAGAAGTTGGTTTTTCAAATTCCATTCTAGATAACAATAATTTTTTAGAATTTTAGGTACAAAAGATAGAATGAAAAATAAGGTTACAAATTATGTTACGTATGTAATAGATCTATACCATTGATTATGCCCCATATTTCACCTAATTGAGTATGCCCTACCTACTTTACCTACTTGAGTATGCCCTACTCGATTGAATACTTGAGCTTGAAGGTGGATTCTTAAATAATTTATGAATTTTTCAATCAATGTGCATAAATGACTGCCTTGTATCATGTAACTTGTAACATACCTATAGTCATGATACAGTCACTCATACATGACATCTATCACATACCTATTACATATATGTATTTATTCACTCATACATGACATCTACCTATAATCATGATACAGTAACTTGTAATTAACATGAATGTAGCTAATCACCTTGATAAACTCCATTTGAAATAGAATAAATCAACACACCATTCAAATTCATTCTAAAAAGATACCACACTCTAAAACAACTTTTAGATAGATGGTCAATCCATGAATTCTTCAATTCCATTCTCATGCATTACTCTAAAGTCATGTAGAATAAAGTCATATTCTAGCACTCTAAATTCACATAAGACACTCCCCTATTGATCCTAATCTTCCCTAATCACTATCTCATCAACCCTCATATTCACTTATCATCCCTATTCATACCCTCACTAGTTCTCATTGTCCCTCATTATCCCTAATCACTCCCTCATTGGCTATTATCATCCTTCATTATTGCTAATCACTCCCTCATCAACCCTCATCATCCCTAGTCACTCCCTCATCATCCCTCATCATTCTACATTCTCATTGATCATCCCTAAACACTCTAGGTCATCAAACCTCATCAACCCTAATCATACCGAATCACTCTCTCATCATCATGAGCATCATCCCTAGTCACACTCTCATAATCTCTCATTATCCCTAATAACTCCCTCATTAACCATCATCATTTCTTATCATCCCTAGTCAATCCTTCATCATTTTTCATTAGATCTCTCATCATCCCTAATCACTCCCTCATCAACCCTCATCATCCTTAATCATCCCTAATCATGCCCTTCTCATCTGTCCTCATCCCTCAATGTCCCTAACAATTCCCTCATTGTCACTCATCATACCTAATCACTCTATCACCATCCCTAGTCACTCCCTCATCTAGTAGAGTGTGTTCCAATCCAGTAGTTAGTATAAATTTGTTTCAAACTGAATAATATCTTTTTTAGATGAATCTTGAATGGTGTTTCAATTCCTTTTGTTTTGATTGGAGTGTACAAGGGTGATTAATCTCATTCATGTCTAGTAAATTAGATAAGGTCATGATGGATTATTCTAGGGAGATTGTTGAATGATTTACATGGTAAAAATAAGATAATATCCTCTTTACACTTGCATGGAAAAAAACATTTTGAACGATGATGGATGATGAAAAATTATGATAGATAAAAAAATTACCTCTTTACCCTTGCTTTATATGAGGTAAAATCCTTCTTCTAGACATAGTTATTTCCAAATCATTAAGCAAAAGGGCTGGATCATTTTGGATCTTCTCATGTTTGTGAGTTATTCTAAAAGAATGATGTGGGTCATGAGTATTAATTATTAGCATTTATTCCACTGACTTTGTTATGGCATGTTTTCTCTTTGCATTGATTTTTTTTTGCTTGTGTAGGAATTATGATAGGAAAGTAGAGAGGGGGTTTAGCTGAACTACCAATGCTTGCATCATTCCTCTGTAGTGTGGTATCCATAATGTATGTTTAGTGGTTGTCATTTAGGTTTCATTTTTAGGGTTTTAGGTTAAGGGTTTAGGGTTCAAAGTTTATAGTTCAATGTTTGGAGTTGATTATTTGGGTTTTGGCATTTAGGTTTTAAAGTTTTGGGTTTATCCAGTTTTAGCATTTAGGGTCTATGGTTTTGGGTTTGAGGTTTTATGATTCTAGGTTTGTGGTTTAGGGTTCAACTTTTAAGGTTTAGGGGTTAGTGCTTAGGGTTTTAAGATTAAGGTTTAGTGTTAAAAATTTAGGGGTCAAGGTTTTGGGTTTGGGTTTGGTGTTTAGGGTTTAAGGTTCATGATTTTAAATTTTATGTTTAAGGTTTAGTGTTTAATATCAAGGACCTATAAGGTTAAGGTTTTATGGTTTAGTGTTTAGGATTTAGGATTTTAAGCTTATGTTTTGGGATTTAGGGTTAAGGGCTTAAAAATTTTAGGTTTTAGGGCTTAGGGTCTAGGATATAAAGTCTAGGGTTTAAGGTTTTAAGGTTCTATGTTTAGGGTCTAAGTTTTGGGGTTTAAGTATTATTATTTTGGGTTTAGGGATAATGTATTAGGGTTAAATGTTCAAGGTTTATCATGTTTAGGTTTTAGGTTTAGGGTTTATAATTTAAGGTTTATGGAGTTTGGGTTTTAGGTTTTAGGGTTAATGCTTTAGGTGTAAATGGAGTGTACTAAGGTGATTAGCTACATTTGTGTCTAGTATGAGTGATTGTACATGAATACAGGAATATGTCATGTATGAGTGACAACATACCTACATGTAGTACTAGGTATGGGGTAGATGTAATGTTTGAATGACTATGCCATTATTATATATATGCTATATGTTTAATTCTATAGGCTAGCCATTTATGCATATTGATAGACCCATTGATTAAAAAACCCACAAATTATTAGGAATTCATCTTGAATCTACCTTCAAGCATTTTATATGAATGTCCCTAGTCATTCCTTTCTATATATAGGTTTAAATTATCCCTATCCCTTCAAGATATGGCTTAGGGTATAAGGTTTAGGTACATTATTTAGTGTTCATGGTTTAGGGTTTATGGCTTAGGGTTTAGGTTACAATGTTTAGGGTTTAAGATTTAGTGTTTAGGGTTAAGGGTTTAGGGTTAATGGTTTAGGTGGAAATGGAGTACACTAAGGTTATTATCTGTAGAAGATGTGAAACATAGTATATAAGGGTCTAAGATAGAAACTCCACCTACATGCATACCTTTTTTGAGTAGGCACATAGTCATAGTTGACTATCATTTAAGCCTAGGTTAGTAAAGAGTACACTTTGAGGAGTTGAAAAGAAAAAATGGGTGATAGACTTGATTATAAAACCTTAACCATGGTTATACCAACATAATGAGATACTTAGGCCAATAAAATATGGGTGGAAACTAAGCTCGAGCCTTAACCTATAGTTGACACATAAACCCTGCACATAATGAGTGCTCAAGAAGTCTGCCTTGGGTTTTATGAGGTTTGGAGGTGATAGGAGTGTGAACCAACCCTAAAAATTTGTACAAAGGCTCCCCATAACTTTCCCAAGACCCTAATATCATCATTTTGTCTAGGAAAATATGGAAAGTGATCTCTATTTTATCTTAGATAGAGGGCACTCCCAAGAGGAAAAATCTTGGAGGCTCAGTATGAAAAGGGTAAGGAAATGAGTTAGAGATTGTCAAAACTTTGAAAAGAGATGTAGGAGGATGTGTTGAACATGATAAAACACATGGGAAACATCATAATCATAATAAATACTCATAGGTGTTGATGAGTAGCTATGTGCAGACTAGGCCTACTAAGCCTTAACTAGGCATAAAAGCCCTAAGTAGATGTAGCCTCACTTCTAACACCAAGTGAACCTTTTAGAGCATTATAGTTCCTCCATGGGGATATATGAGGTGTTTGATAACATTTATTTTGAAGATAAGGCCAAAAAGAGATCATTTCTTGGCTCAAGAACATGATAGGGTGCACAAAATGGCTTGAAGAGCTCGAGAGGCCAAGTTTGGAAGCTCACATCAGTATAGATACCTAGCATGGGAGTCTAACGAGGTAGGATAGGCTGGAGAGGGTCCTAAGTAAAGATCTAGTGGAATTTATTTAGGGTTTAGATGTCACAATTTTATGAACTATCCTTAAGGGGTAAAACTACCTAAAACCTTCTAAAACCCTTGTTAATTACCCGATTGGGAAGAAGTGGAAGAAAAGGCATTTTGGAGGGCTAGTTTGACTGGGAAATGATCTTGGAATTGTAGAGGACTCCCTAGGTCTCCTTCTGATTAAGTTGACTTGTACCCTATCTGTATGAATATGGTAAATAATGGATTTTATTTATAATTTTTGATGTCTTGTAGGTATAAAAGATTCCCAAAGGATGAGGATCACTTTGGGAGATAGAATGAGACCTAGCCTCCTCATATCCATTTTTTGCCTTAGCAAAGCACCCAAGTACTTATACAATCAATTTCACTTTAGCTAGTTCAAATTAGCATAGTAAATAGAGAGTGATCACCAAGTGATTAGGTGGTAACTCCAATTTGGAGGCCTTTTAAGGTCTACATCATGGATCTAGAGACTTGAGGACTATTAACAAGTGTCATACCCTTCCCTTCATGGATTGGATTGAGAAACTGATGATCACCTTAGTAATAAATATGAAAATAGGTCTAAAAAAGGGTGATTATGACTACAAACAATGAAAAAACTTGTCCTGATGAAGATTGATGATTAGGGACACATACAATGCATGTTGGAGCCTATTTCTAACCCCTCTTCATAGTGTAATGATCTCATATTTGAGTTAGTTGGTTTTGTTTGTGTGTATGTTTCATAGGTGCTCATGAAGCACAAGTGTGTGGTGTGTTGTTTTATGTCTTATAGGGTTGCAATATAAGTGTTTGAACTAGTCTGAGAGCTTCGTCAATTTTAGAGACATGGAAGAGATACATAACATCAATGGTGGAGGTATAGTATTGGTTTTCAAACTAGTCTACCATGTACATAATCAAATATCTTACATTCACATACAAACCTCTTGCATACACACCTATAGGTGTTCCCAACAGTGAGTGGGAAATCAAATATTAGGTTTTATGGTTTAGTTTTTAGGATTTAGAATTTTAGGCTTATGGTTTGTG